>CAUYUJ010012614.1:292500-327500 GCA_963575745.1 Prorocentrum cordatum | reverse complement strand
CCATGGCCCATGGCGCGGCCCGATGGGGGCAGCGAGCGTGGGAGGGCAGGAAGAGCGTGGCGGGGGGGAGAAAGAGGACCAGGATGAGGGGACAGGAGGAGGAGGAGATGGAGGAAGAGGGGCAGCAGTTGGGAGGAGACGAAGGAGGAGGAGCAAGAGAGGGCAGGGGGGGGTAGTCCAGCGCTCTGATGAACCAGAGGCTGCTGCGAACGGCCTCCTCTTCCTCTTGCCTCCTCTGAATCCTCGCTCTCCTTCTCCTGTTCCTCCACCTCCCCCTCCACGTTGGCCTCCTCTGCCTCAGTGGGACTGCTCCTCCTCCGCCTGGGCCGCGTCGTCCACCTCCTCGTCAACTGCCTCCTCCGCCATTTCCCGCAGCGCCCACTTCCTCATCGAAGACCTCCTCGAAGGTCTCAAGGGCTGTAGACAGCAGACAGGCGGCGAAGGAGCGTGAAAAGGGACGATGGGGGAGGGGGGCGCGGGGGGGGGGGTATGGGAGAGGGTGGCGCGGCGGGGTGTGTGAAGAAGGAGGGTGGATTGGGGGATGGGGAGGGGGGGGGGGGGGGGGGGGAATTTGTTGGAAAAGAAGGGGGGAAGGGGGAGGGGGGTCAGCATGAAGAAGGAAGCGCGAGCCAGCGGCGCTAGGAGGAAGGAAGCGCGCGCTCACGAGTGTACAAGAGGACAAAGGAAGACGGCGGGGAGAAAGTGGGCGGGGGGCGCGAGCGCGGGCAGAAGGGCCACGGGGCGGTAGGAGGAAGGAACGCACTAGAGGAGGAACCGAAAGAGGAGCGGAGAGGAGCTTAGACGAGCACTAGAAGGGGGCCGAAAGAGGTGCGGAGAGGAGCGGGGAAGGAACGTACTAGATGAGCACTGTCCGATCGACCCTAGACGTGCTACAACTGCAAAGCGGAAGTAGTGTGGGGATCAATCGTAATAATTTGAAGCGTGGGAAAATTTAATGTTTGAAATTATCGGTAACATACATAATTATGTTTCGTATTTCTCTAATTTCTGGTGGGAATAACTCGGGGGGTCCATTGAGAATGATGTCCACTCGTTGCCTGGGGCCGCTCAACGCATGTGAGCGCCGCCACTGGGGCCTTCGGTGGAGCTCCCTATGGGGCCACGAAACGTGTGAGGGGGGTGCCGAATTGGGTGTGCGGGGCGCATGCGGGCGGCAGCACTGGGGCCTTCGGTGGGGCTTCCTATGGGGCCACGAAACGTATGAGGGGTGTGCCGAATTGGGCGTGCGGGACGCATGCTGGCGGCAGCACTGGGGCCTTCTGTGGGGCTCCCTATGGGGCCACGAAACGTGTGAGGGGTGTGCCGAATTGGGCGTGCGGGGCGCAAGCGGGCGGCAGCACTGGGGCCTTCGGTGGGGCTTCCTATGGGGCCACGAAACGTGTGAGGGGTGTGCCGAATTGGGTGTGCGGGGCGCAAGCGGGCGGCAGCACTGGGGCCTTCGGTGGGGCTTCCTATGGGGCCACGAAGCGTGTGAGGGGTGTGCCGAATTGGGTGTGCGGGACGCATGCGGGCGGCAGCACTGGGGCCTTCGGTGGGGCTCCCTATGGGGCCACGAAACGTGTGAGGGGTGTGCCGAGTTGGGTGTGCGGGGCGCAAGCGGGCGGCAGCACTGGGGCCTTCGGTGGGGCTTCCTATGGGGCCACGAAGCGTGTGACGGGTGTGCCGACTTGGGTGAGCGGGACGCATGCGGGCGGCAGCACTGAAGCCTTCGGTGGGGCTTCCTATGGGGCCACGAAGCGTGTGAGGGGTGTGCCGAGTTGGGCGTGCGGGGCGCAAGCGGGCGGCAGCACTGGGGCCTTCGGTGGGGTTCCCTGTGGGGCCACGAAACGTGTGAGGGGTGTGCCGGCTTGGGTGTGCGGGACGCATGCGGGCGGCAGCACTGGGGCCTTCGGTGGGGCTCCCTATGGGGCCACGAAACGTGTGAGGGGTGTGCCGAATTGGGTGTGCGGGGCGCATGCGGGCGGCAACACTGGGGCCTTCGGTGGGGCTTCCTATGGGGCCACGAAGCGTGTGAGGGGTGTGCCGAATTGGGTGTGCGGGACGCATGCGGGCGGCAGCACTGGGGCCTTCGGTGGGGCTCCCTATGTGGCCACGAACGTGTGAGGGGTGTGCCGCAATGGAGGATGATGACGATGATGATGATGATGATGATGATGATGATGATGATGACGATGATGATGATTAATATGAGAAGGAGGAGGGAAGAGGGGGAGGAGGAGCGGGAGCGGGAGCGGGAGCGGGCTCTGTGTCTTCAAAACGAGGACCCAACACCACAGGATGGTTGGGAAATAGTCACAAAATATACGGAACAAACTATCCCGGCAAAACGACCTAACAGCGATGTGTAGAAGCATAACTGGAAACATTGCCTGTGGTATTCATGTAAGAGTGCTGTTGTAGAATTCTGGTGTTTTCGCAGTCGCATTCGGATTCGCAGTGGCAGTCACCGCAAGACCGAGAACCATCAGCATGTCCTGGCATTAAGGTGCGCAGTAGGCGCTGCGCAGTTCCTTTGAAAAGGAAATCTTCGAAAGCAGGGCTGTAGCCAAGAAGGCTACGGGGACGATGGTGATGATGAAAATGATGAGTCTTGGGAGTCTGGGAAGTGGAAGAACACGAAGTGGCGTACAGTTGGCTCCAGGCATTCAAAATGTGACCCGGGAGTGGGCTTCTGGGAAGTGGAACAGCACGAAGTGGCCTACAGTTGGCTCCGGGCATTCAAAATGTGGCCCGGGAGTGGTGTTCTGGGAAGTCCAAGAACACGAAGTGGCCTACAATTGGCTCCGGGCATCCAAAATGTGGCCCGGGAATGGAGTTCTGGGGAGTCGAAGAGCACGAAGTGGCCTACAGTTGGCTCTGGGCATCCAAAATGTGGCCCGGGAGTGGAGTTTCGGGAAGTCGAAGAGCACGAGGTGGCCTACAGTCGGCTCCGGGCATTCAAAATGTGGCCCGGGAATGGAATTCTGGGAAGTCGAAGAGCACGAAGTGTGCGCCTGTTTGCTTAAAGCGAGCCCGGCCCTCGCCTGTCCGGCTCCCGCCCAGACCCCCCTGGGGAGTCATCAGATGCTCTCTTTTGACCCCATTAGAAACCTATCAGTCTTCGCTGTTAGGTAATTAAACAATAGTGATAATTCATACAGAATAATCATAATAATAATACTAATAATACTGATAATGATAATCATAATAATAAGAATACTAATAATAATTACGCTGCCGAGGAACCCCACATACTTATATTATGGCTGGAATGATGATAGCTGAAGTGAAGCATGTAAGAATGATGTTGGTGGCCGTTGCCACCCCCTGCGCACCCCCTATTGTGTCCAGAAGGTGCCACGCCTGCTATGCCCTGGACGACCGTCGTGCATAGCGGCCGTGGTGAGGGACCACCCCCTGCGCACCCCCTATGGTGTCGAGAAAGTGCCACACCTGCTATGCCCTGGACGACCGTCGTGCATGGCGGCCGCGGTGAGGGACCAACCCCTGCGCACCCCCTATGGTGTCGAGAAAGTGCCACACCTGCTATGCCCTGGACGACCGTCTCGAATAGCGGCCGCGCCGCTCGGGGACCACCCCCTGCGCACCCCCTATGAATCGAGAAAGTGCCACGCCTACTATGCCCTGGACGACCGTCTCGGATAGCGGCCGCGCTCAGGGACCACCCCCTGCGCACCCCCTATGGAATCGAGAAAGTGCCACGCCTACTATGCCCTGGACGACCGTCTCGGATAGCGGCCGCGCTCAGGGACCACCCCCTGCGCACCCCCTATGGTGTCGAGAAAGTGCCACGCCTGCTATGCCCTGGACGACCGTCTCGGATAGCGGCCGCGCTCAGGGACCACCCCCTGCGCACCCCCTAAGTGTCGAGAAAGTGCCACGCCTGCTCTGCCCTGGACGACCGGCGCGGATAGGGGGACCACCCCGTGCGCACCCCCTATGGTGTCGAGAAACTGCCACGCCTGCTACGGCCTGGACGACCGGCGCGGATAGGGGGACCACCCCCTGCGCACCCCCTATGGTGTCGAGAAACTGCCACGCCTGCTACGGCCTGGACGACCGGCGCGGATAGGGGGACCACCCCCTGCGCACCCACTATGGCGTCGAGAAACTGCCACGCCTGCTACGGCCTGGACGACCGGCGCGGAAAGGGGGACCACCCCCTGCGCACCCCCTATGGTGTCGAGAAAGTGCCACGCCTGCTACGGCCTGGACGACCGGCGCGGATAGGGGGACCACCCCGTGCGCACCCACTACGGCGTCGAGAAACTGCCACGCCTGCTACGGCCTGGACGACCGGCGCGGAAAGGGGGACCACCCCCTGCGCACCCCCTATGGTGTCGAGAAACTGCCACGCCTGCTACGGCCTGGACGACCGGCGCGGATAGGGGGACCACCCCGTGCGCACCCACTACGGCGTCGAGAAACTGCCACGCCTGCTACGGCCTGGACGACCGGCGCGGATAGGGGGACCACCCCTGCGCACCCCCTATGGTGTCGAGAAAGTGCCACGCCTGCTACGGCCTGGACGACAGGCGCGGATAGGGGGACCACCCGTGCGCACCCCCTATGGTATCGAGAAAGTGCCACGCCTGCTACGGCCTGGACGACCGGCGCGGATAGGGGGACCACCCCGTGCGCACCCACTATGGCGTCGAGAAACTGCCACGCCTGCTACGGCCTGGACGACCGGCGCGGACCCGCTGGCGCGGAAAGGGGGACCACCCCGTGCGCACCCACTAAGGCGTCGAGAAAGTGCCACGCCTGCTACGGCCTGGACGACCGGCGCGGATAGGGGGACCACCCCGTGCGCACCCACTACGGCGTCGAGAAACTGCCACGCCTGCTGCGGCCTGGACGACCGGCGCGGATAGGGGGACCACCCCGTGCGCACCCCCTATGGTATCGAGAAAGTGCCACGCCTGCTACGGCCTGGACGACCGGTGCGGATAGGGGGACCACCCCGTGCGCACCCACTATGGCGTCGAGAAACTGCCACGCCTGCTACGGCCTGGACGACCCGCGCGGATAGGGGGACCACCCCCTGCGCACCCCCTAGGACCACCCCTGCGCACCCCCTATGGTGTCGAGAAAGTGCCACGCCTGCTACGGCCTGGACGACCGGCGCGGATAGGGGGACCACCCCGTGCGCACCCCCTATGGTGTCGAGAAAGTGCCACGCCTGCTATGCCCTGGACGACCGGCGCGGATAGGGGACCACCCCCTGCGCACCCCCTACGGTGTCGAGAAAGTGTGCCCTGCGCGCTAGCCCTGCGTGCTCTGCTGTGCTGAGCTGTGCTGTGCTGTGCCAAGCTGAGTTGTGCTGTGCTGTGCTGTGCTGAACTGAGCTGAGCTGAGCTGTGCTGTGCTGTGCTGAGCTGCTGAGCTGAGCTGTGCTGAGCTGTGCTGACCTGTGCTGTGCTGTGCTGTGCTGTACTGTGCTGTGCTGTGCTGTGCTGAGCTGTGCTGTGCTGAGCTGAGCCGTGCTGGGCTGTGCTGAGCTGTGCTGACCTGTGCTGTGTGCTGAGCTGAGCTGTGTGCTGTGCTGAGCTGAGCTGAGCTGTGCTGTGCTGTGCTGTGATGTGCTGTGCTGTGCTGAGCTGTGCTGTACGAAGAGTGAGGTGTGTGTGTGTGTGTGTGTGAGTGTCGCGGGTGCGGCGCGGCAGGGAAGAAAACCAGAACCCCACGAAGCATGTGGGGAAAAAAGCAAGTGCCACAATCCTTCAAAAGCCTTTGTAGGAAATCAGCGATTTTGGTTTTTTCGGGCCTTCCTGGAGGCCCTCTTGGAGGCCTCTTGGGCCGTTTTGGGCCATCTTAGGGCCATCTTCGGCCATCTTGGTGGGCTCCTGGTCCGTCTGACGCCGTCGGAAGCCGTTTGGGGGGCCTCTATGGGCCGACTTGGGGCCCTCTTGGGACGCTCGAGGGCCGTCTTGGAGGCCATCTTGGGCGTCTTCAAGGCCTCCTGTGCCGTCTTGGGGGCCTCTTGGGGCCGTCTTGGGGCCCTCTTGGGCCGTTCTGGGGCCATCTTGGAGGCCTCTTGGGCGATCTTTCGGCGATCTTTAGGGGCTCTTGGGCCGTCTCGGGCCGTCGGAAGGCCGCCGGAAAGAAGCATTGTCAATTTCTGTCATAATACCTTAGGACAGTCAATGTTTTTGACCTCTTCTGGCCTTCCTGGAGGCCCTCTTGGGGGCCTCTTGGGCCGTCTTGGGCCAGCTTCGAGCCAACTTCGGCCATCTTGGTGGGTTCCTGGCACGTCTGACGCCGTCGGGAGCCGTCTTGGGGGCCTTTCTGGGGCGACTTGGGGCCCTCTTGGGGCGCTTCGGGGCCGTCTTGGAGGCCATCTTGGGCGTCTTAGATGCCATCTTGGGCGTCTTGGTGGTCTCTTGGCCCATCTTGGGGCCCTCTTGGGGCCGTCTTGGGGCCCTCTTGGGGCCGTCATGGGGCCCTCTTGGAGGCCTATTGGGCGATCTTGGGGCGATCTTGGGAGCCTCTTGGGCCGTCTTGGGCCGTCGGAAAGCAGAGAAGGCGCAACTGCCAAAATCCTTCAAAAACCTAAGGACAATCAATGATTTTGGCCCTTTCGGGCCTTCCTGGAGGACGTCTTGGAGGGCTCTTGGGCCGGCTTGGGGGCCTCTTGCGGGCCTTTTGGGTCGTCGTAGACCATCTTGAGGCCGTCTTGGGCCGTCTTGGATGCATCTTGGGGTCATCTTAGCCGTTTTGATGGCCATCTTGGGCCGTCTTGGAGGCATCTTGGAGGCCATCCTGGGCCATCTTGGCCGTCTTGGGACCATCTTGGGCCATCTAGGGGCGGAACAGGCATCGACTTGTGCAGTTTCCGGGTGGCCGGCGGGACGGGCCGAAGCCTCAGGGGGAGTTCTTTTGGAAAAAAAACGCCCGAAGCCAAAAAAGCCATAGACTCTAGTCTTGGCACGCCAGGCACCCCTGTGAAGAATCGACAGGGGGCGGCGGATCGAAGACGCTTACGGCGAATCACCGCCGCCCCCTGCCTTTTTGGAAGCGCCTATGTGGCCGAACGTTGAGGCCAGACCTGCCAAGCTATCGGACCATGTGTTCCCCGAATCGGTTTGGAAAGCCTTCGGGGAACACGTGGGCATCTTGAAGGTCATCTTGGCCGTCTGGAGGCCATTTTGACCCTTTTCGGGCCTTCTTGGAGGACGTCTTGGAGGGCTCTTGGGCCGTCTTGGAGGCCATATTGAGCGTCTTGGAGGCCTCTTGGGCCATCTTGGGGGCCTCTTGGGGCCGTCTTGGGCCTCTTGGGCGATCTTTGGGGGCACTTGGGCCGTCTTGGGCCGTCGGAAGGCCGAACACATGCAAATGCCACACTCCTTCAAAATACCTTTGTGGGAAATCAAGATTTTTGGCCTTTTCGGGCCTCCTTGAGGCCATCTTGGAGGCCTCTTGGGCCGTCTTGGGCAGCTTCGAGTTATTCGGCCATCTTGGTGGGCTCCTGGTCCGTCTGACGCCGTCGGGCAGCCGTTTGGGGGGCCTCTATGGCCGACTTGGGGGCCCTCTTGGAATGCCCGTGGGCCGTCTTGGAGGCCATATTGGGCGTTCGTATAGGCCATCCTGTCGCCGTCTTGGGGGCATCCCATGTCGAGTTCCAGCAGAAGCGTCCGGCTCCTCTTGGAGTACTTCTCCCTCCCAGTCAGAGATGGAGGTAGTAGAGCGTGAGTATTGGCTGGGTACTGCTTTTTCTTTCTTCCTCCTTCCCTACTTCTCGCATCTCTCTCCTCCTCCATCACTATTGCGGGGCCGTCTTGGGGGCCTCTTGGGCCGTTCTGGGGCCATCTTGGAGGCCTCTTGGGCGATCTTTCGGCGATCTTTGGGGGCTCTTGGGCCGTCTCGGGCCGTCGGAAGGCCGAAAAGAAGCAAATGTCAACATCCTTCAGAAACCCTATGGGACAACAATGTTGTTGGCCTCTTCTGGCCTTGGGGGCCTCTTGGGCCGTCCTGGGCCAGCTTCGAGCCAACTTCGGCCATTTTGGTGGGTTCCTGGCACGTCTGACGCCGTCGGGAGCCGTCTTGGGGCCTTTTGGGGCGCTTCGGGGCCGTCTTGGGGCCCTCTTGGGCGTCTTGGAGGCCATCTTGGGCGTGTTGGAGGCCTCTTGGGCCGTCTTGGGGCCCTCTTGGGGCCGTCTTGGAGGCCACTTGGGCCGTCATGGGGCCCTCTTGGGGGTCTTGGGGCGATCTTGGGGGCCTCTTGGGCCGTCTTGAGCCGTCTGAATGCCAAGAAGAAGCAAGTCCAAACTCCTTCAAAAACCTAAGGAAAATCAATGATCTTGGCCTCTTCGGGCCCTCCTGGAGGTCCTCTTGGAGGCCTCTTGGTTCGTCTTGGGCAGTCTTGGAGGCTTCTTGGGCGACCTTGGAGGTATCTTGGACTCTCTTGGGCCGTCTTGGAGGCCGTTTCGGACCATCTTGGGCGGACTTGGAGGCCATCTTGGACCATTTTGGAGGCCAGCTTGGGCCAACGTGGCCATCTTGGAGGCCATCTTGAACCATCTTGGAGGATGTTTTTCCGGATTGAGCTCTTTGGGATCCTTTCCGGGTGGCCGGCGGGACGCGCCGGAGCCCCAGGGTGAGTTCTTTTGTTACCGAGAGGATTTAACACGCCAGGCACCCCTTTGATGAATCAACAGGGGGCGGCGGATCGAAGACGCCTACGGCGAATCACCGCCGCCCCCTGCCTTTTTGGAAGCGCCTATGTGGCCGAACGTTGAGGCCAGACATGCCAAGCTATCGGACCATGTGTTCCCCGAATCGGTTTGGAAAGCCTTCGGGGAACACGTGGGCATCTTGAAGGTCATCTTGGCCGTCTTGGAGGCCTCTTGGGCATGCTTTGGGGATATTTGGGCTTTTTGGGCCCGTCTCGGGCCAGATTCGAGCAAATTACGGCGGACCAGCTTGGGGATGGTTTCCTGGCACGTCTGAAGCCGTCGGGATGCCCGTTTGGGGGGACCTCTATGGGCCGACCTTTTGTTTTGTGGGGCCCGCTTGGAATGCTTCCAGGGCCGTCTTGGAGGCCATCTTGGCGTTTGGGAGGCCATCTTGGGCACGTGTTGTGGGCCACTTGGGCCTCTTGGGGCCTTAGGGTGCCATCTTGGAGCTCTCTTGGGCTCCTTTCAGGGCCTCTTTGGGGGCCTCTTGGGCGATCTTGGGGGCTTCTTGGGCCGTCTTGAGCCGTCGGAGAGCCGAAAAGGCGCAAATGCCCAAATCCTTCAAAAACCAAGGGAAAATCAATGTTTTTGGCCTCTTCGGACTCTCCTGGAGGACCTCTTGGAGGCCTATTGGGCCGTCTGGGAGGCCTCTGGGGGGCCTCTTGAGCCGTCTTGGGCCGTCTTGGACTCTCTTGGGCCGTTTTGGAGGCCGTCTTGGACCATCTCGGGCGGACTTGGAGGCCATCTTGGGCCATCTTCGCGATTTTTTTAGGATGTCCCGAGCGAAACTGCCGTTTTTGGGCATTGACAGACGCATTTTGGGAAACGCGCGGGTGGCCGGCGGGACGGGCCGAAGCCCACTGGGGAGTTCTTTTAGAAAAAGAACCAAAACCAAAACTGAATCATCCAGCACGCCGTGCACCCCTGCAAGCAGGGGGCGGCGGATCGAAGACGCCTACGGCGAACCACCGCCGCCCCCTGCCTTCGTGGAAGCGCCTATGTGGCCGAACGTTGAGGCCAAACCTGCCAAGCCATCGGACCATGTGTTCCCCGAATCGGTTTGGAAAGCCTTCGGGGAACACGTGGGCATCTTCAAGGTCATGTTGGCCGTCTTGGAGGCCTCTTGGGCGATCTTTCGGCGATATTTGGGGGCTCTTGGGCCGTCTCGGGCCGTCGAAAGGCCGAAACGAAGGAGATGTCAAAATACGTCAAAAACCTTAGGATAATCCATGTTTTTGGCCTCTTCTGGCCTTCCTGGAGGCCCTCTTGGGGGCCTCTTGGGCCGTCTCGGACCAGCTTCGAGCCAACTTCGGCCATCTTGGTGGGTTCCTGGGACGTCTGACGCCGTCGGGAGCCGTCTTGGGGGCCTTTCTGGGCCAACGGGGGACCCTCTTGGGGCGCCTCGGGGCCGTCTTGGAGGCCATCTTGGGCGTCTTGGAGGCCTCTTGGGCTGTGTTTGGGCCCTCTTGGGGCCGTCTTGGGCCGTCTTGGGGCGCTCCTGGAGGCCTCTTGGGCCGTCTTGGGGCGCTCTTGGAGGCCTCATGGGCTGTCTTGGAGCGTCGGGAAGCCGAAAAGGCAAAAATCCAAAGTCCTTCCAAAACCATCGTAAAGTGCACGAGTTTGGCCTCTTCGCGCCCTCCTGGAGAACCTCTTGGAGGCCTCTTGGGCCGTCTTGGAGGCTTCTTGGGCGAACTTGGAAGTATCTCGGACCCTCTTGGGCCGTCTCAGAGGCCGTCTTGGACCATCTTGGGTGGACTTGGAGGCCATCTTGGACCATCTTGGAGGCCATCTTGGGCCAACGTGACCATCCTGGAGGCCATGTTGGGCCGTCTTGGAGGAAGACTTGGGATTGGGCGATTGCGTGTGCGTCTTGCGGGTCTTGGGGGGCGGCCGGCGGGACGGACCGAAGCGCCAGGGGGACTTCTCTTGGAACAAGAACCAAAACCAAAACCGAAAGGATCCAGCACGCCAAGCACCCCTGCGATGAATCGACAGGGGGCGGCGGATCTTGGAGGGCTCTTGGGCCGTCTTGGAGGCCTTTTGCGGGCCTTTTGGGCCGTCTTAGACCATCTTGAGGCCATCTTGGGCCGTCTTGGGTGCATCTTGGAGCCATCTTACCCGTCTTGGAGGCCATTTTGGCCGTCTTGGAGGCATCTTGGAGGCCATCTTGAGCCATCTTGGCCGTCTTGGAGGCCATCTTGGGCGTCTTGGAGGCCTCTTGGGCCGTCTTGAGGCCCTCTTGGGGCCTTCTTGGGGGCCTCTTGGGCCGTCATGGGGCCATCTTGGAGGCCTCTTGGGTGCTGTTGGGGCGATGTTGGGGACCTCTTGGGCCGTCTGGGGCCGTCGGAGAGCTGAAAAGAAGAACATGCCAAAATCCTTCAAAAACCTAAGGAAAATCAATGATTTTAACCTATTCGGGCCTTCCTGGAGGGCGTCTTGGAGGGCTCTTGGGCCGTCTTGGAGGCCTTTTGCGGGCCTGTTGGGCCGTCTTAGACCATCTTGAGGCCATCTTGGGCCGTCTTGGGTGCATCTTGGAGCCATCTTACCCGTCTTGGAGGCCATCTTGGCCGTCTTGGAAGCATCTTGGAGGCCATCTTGGGCCATCTTGGCCGTCTTGGAGGCCATCTTGGGCGTCTTGGAGGCCTCTTGGGCCGTATTGAGGCCCTCTTGGGGCCTTCTTGGGGGCCTCTTGGGCCGTCATGGGGCCATCTTGGAGGCCTCTTGGGTGCTGTTGGGGCGATGTTGGGGACTTCATGGGCCGTCTGGGGCAGTCGGAGAGCTGAAAAGAAGAACATGCCAAAATCCTTGAAAAACCTGAGGAAAATCAATGATTTTAACCTATTCGGGCCTGAGGAAAATCAATGATTTTAACCTATTCGGGCCTTCCTGGAGGGCGTCTTGGAGGGCTCTCGGGCCGTCTTGGAGGCCTTTTGCCGGCCTTTTGGGCCGTCTTAGACCATCTTGAGGCCATCTTGGACCGTCTTGGGTGCATCTTGGAGCCATCTTACCCGTCTTGGAGGCCATCTTGGCCGTCTTGGAGGCATCTTGGAGGCCATCTTGGGCCATCTTGGCACGCCGTGCACCCCTGCAAGCAGGGGGCGGCGGATCGAAGACGCCTACGGCGAATCACCGCCGCCCCCTGCATTTTTGGAAACGCCGATGTGGCCGAAAGTTGGACTAGAGCTTGGCCAAGCTATCGGACCATGAGTTCCCCGAGTCGGTTTGGAAAACTTTCGGGGAACACATGGGAGAGAATGATTATGAACAGGAAGAGGAAGAGGAAGAAATAGAGTAGGAGGATGAGGGTTGTTAGGAGTCTCTTGGGGCACCCTTTGGGTCTGTTGGGGGCTTCTTGGGGGCCTCTTCGAGGCCTCTTGGAGGCATCTTGGGGGCCTCCTTGGGCCTCTTGGGGGCCTTTGGGGGCTTCCTGGGGGTCTCTTTGGCCGTCTTAGGGCGTTCCTGGTCCGTCTGACGCCGTCTGGAGCCGTCTTGGGAGCCTCTCTGGGCCGTCTTGGGGCCCTCTTGGGGCGCTTCAGGGCCGTCTTGGAGGCCATGTTGGGCGTCTTGGAGGCCTCTTGGGCCGTCTTGGGGCGCTCTTGGGGTCGTCTTGGGGGGCCCTTGGGCCGTCATAGGGCCTTCTTGGAGGCCTCTTGGGCGATCTTGGGGGCCTCTTGGGCCGTCGGAAGGCCGAACAGAAGAAAACGCAAAAAAACTTTCAAAAACCTAAGGAAAATCAATGATTTTGGCCTCTTCGGGTCCTCCTGAGGACCTCTTGAGGGGCTCTTGGACTGTGTTGGAGGCCTCTTTGGGGCCTCTTGGGCCATCTTGGGCCATCTTGAGGCTATCTTAGGCCGTCTTGGGTACATCTTGGGCCGTCTTGGAGGCATCTCAAGGCCATCTTAGCCGTCTTGGAGACCAGCTTGACCATCTTGGAGGCATCTTGGAGGCCATCTTGGAGCCGTCTGGGGCAGGAAATTGGGGAATTGAGGTCCTGGAAGGGTGGCCGGCGGGACGGGCCGAAGCCCACTGGGGAGTTCTTTTGGAAAAAGAACCAAAACCAAAACCTGACAGCTCATCCAGCACGCCGTGCACCCCTGCAAGCAGGGGGCGGCGGATCCTAATGGCCTTCGGCCCATCCCGCCACCGTGCCTGAGTTGTTGGTGTGATGCTTTTTGTATATGTGTCAAAGAGCGTGTTCTACCGCTGCTGGCGGAAACGGGGGGGGGGGCACTGGGGGTTCCCAGCCCGTCCTTTCCCCACCCCCGTTCGAAAACCGGGGGGGATCACGACGTACTTTTTTTATTTTTTTTTTTCTTTTTTTATTTTATTTCTTTTTTTTTTTTTTTTATTTACCAGTTCGACCCCCCCCCCCTCGCCGCCGGCAAACGAGTCCCGCTCCTCGGGACAGTGGGACAGTGGTGGGGACAGTGGGACAGTGGTGAGGACGGTGGTGGTGGGGACAGTGGCGTGAGGACAGTGGAACAGTGGTGGGGACAGTGAGACAGCAGTGGGGGCGGTGGTGATGGGGACAGTGGGACAGGGGTGGGGACAGTGGGGACAGTGGGACAGGGGTGGGAACGGTAGTGGTGGGGACAGTGGTGAAGGCGATGGTGAGGACGGCGGTGGGACAGTGGTACAGTGGGGAGAGTGGTGGGGACAGTGGGGACAGTGGGTCAGTGGTGGGGACAGTGGGGACAGTGGGACAGCACTATGGGACAGCGGCGGGGATAGTGGGGACAGTGGGACAATGGTGGGAACAGTGGGGACAGTGGGACAGTGGTGGGGACAGTGGGGACAATGGGGAGAGAGTCGGACCGTGGTGGGACAATGGTGGGGACAGTAGAGACAGTGAGACACTGGGGGGGGGCACTGGTGGGGACAGCGGGGACAATCGTGGGAACAGTGGGGACAATGGGACAGTGGTGGGGACAGTGGGACAGTGGTGGGGACAGTGGGACAGTGGTGGGGACGGTGGTGGTGGGAACAGTTGTGTGGGGACAGTGGGACAGTGGTGGGGACAGTGGTGGGGACAGTGGGGACAGTGGTACAGTGGTGGGCATGGTGGTGGCGGGGACAGTGGTGAGGGCGGTGGTGAGGACGGTCGTGGGACAATGGGACAGGGGTACAGTGGGGACAGTCGTGGGGACAGTGGGGACAGTGGTCGGAACACTGGGACAGCTCAGTGGGACAGCGGCGGAGACAGTGGGACAGTGGGGCAGTGGTGGGGACAGTGAGGACAGTGGGACAGTAGTGGGGAAAGTGGGGAGAGTGGGACCGTGGTGGGAACAGTGGTGGGGACAGTGGGGACTGCGACAGTGGTGGGGGCACTGGTGGGGACTGGGAACGGTGGTGGGAAAAGTAGGGACAGTGGTGGTGGGGACGGTGGTGCTGGGGACAGCGGTGGGGGATGTGGTGCTGACGGTGGTGGGGACCTGCTGGCGGTGAGGGGTGTGTGTTCGAATTGGCAGTGACCCGATCCCCTCCTGGAATTCTGGAGGGGGGGGGGTTCGAACCGGTAGTGACCCGCCAAGTTTTCTGGAAGGGGGGGGAGGGGTTAGAGGTGGGGGGGTTGCCGGGGGAAGGGGGGGCGGGAGGGGGGAGGGGTCCAGCAGGGGGTGGGAGATGTTCGAAGGGTGGGGCAGGGGGGACCCCCGGGTTCTGGAGGAAGAGGAGGGGGAATTTTCCATAGTAAAGCGGCGGTGGATCACGCTCTCTCATATGTGTTGGGGTATCGTTGAGAGCCCCAAGAGGGCTCTTGGAGGCGGTTTTGGCGCCTCTTGGGGCCTCATGGGGTATCGTTTGGGCCTCTTGGATGCCTCTTAGGCGCGTCTTTGGCGCCTTTGGGGGCCTATTGGGCGGCCTCTTGGGGCCTTCTGGGGGGTTCTCGGGGCACAAAATATAGAATGTTCGGTTCGTGGTCGCCTGCTTGGGCCCCTCTTGGGGCCGTTTTGGGGTCCTCTTTTGCCGTCTTGAGTCTTGAGCCCTTCTTGGGCCATCTTAGAGCCCTCTTGGACCATCTTGGGGCCCTCTTGGAGGCGTCTTGGGGTGTCTTGGGGCGGTTTTGGGAGTGGCCGTCTTGGAGCGTCGGAAAACCGGAAATGCGAGAAGGCCAAAATCAGTAAACACTTTCGTACAATTCGCGGCTTTGGCCTCCTGGGGCTTTCTCGGGAGGCCTTTTGGAGCGTTTTGGGGGCCTCTTTGTTGGGCCGTCTTGGAACCATCTTCGGGTGGCTTGGAGCACTCTTGGCCTTGGCAATGCGAATATGGCGTACTTTGCAAAGGTTGATGGTTTCGGGGACGCGAATATTGCATACTTTGCGAAGGTTTGTTGCTTCGGGGACGCAAGACTTGTATAATTGATTATGGTTTGTGGCCTCGGGGACGCGAGCATTGTGTAACTTACAAGGAATTATGGCCCCGGGGGCGCGAGTCTCATGTATTTGAACGTGTCCCACGCCCCCTGAGGAATTCAGAGCACGCGATCTGGGCGTGGTAAAAGTGGATTCTTGTGGGCTCCCCCCCTCGCGCGGACTTCAACAATTTACATTACGAAACAGAAGGCAGGACCGTAACCTTGGTGGCCCCACAAGGGGGCCGGCGGATATGTGGTGTTGTCTAACGGCGGGGACGAGCGGCAACGGCGGCGACAGGGCGGCGACTGCGACAATATAGCCGGCAGACCGACCGACATGCTCACTCATGGGCGGCGACGAGACGGGGACGGGGCGGCGACGGCGACAACATAGCCGCTCAACCGGCAGACAAGCCGAGTTACGGGCGGCGACGAGGCGGCGACGGGGCGGCAACGGCCGCAACAGAAGAAGCCGCCAGACCCACGGACAGGCCCAGTTCCTTAGCACTGCTTGGGGAATATGGTTGCCCTCGTGGAAGGTCAGAGGGGGCTGATTCTGGGCCAAGCCATGAGTTCACGGCCCCTTCATCTGGCCTCAGTACCCGTTGGCCGTTCTGGCGAAGACCTCCCAGGAGTTGCTTCCTGAGTGGTGCGCGGCGCACCCCGACGCGGCGGCGGAGCCGCCGAGCGGAGGAGATGGGCGTGGCCGTGCGCGTGCCGTTGCTGCTGGCGGTCCTCGTCGGCCCCGCCGCGCCGGCCCCCGCCGCGCCGGCGCGAACGGCGCCGGCGGGCCTCGTCAGGGGCAACGTGACGGGGGACGGGGTTAGAGGAGCGGAAGGAAGAGAGGGAGAGCTAATGCCTCCACCGGCCTGCGAGCCGCAGCCCCGGGCCCGGGCCGGAGGAAGACAGGCCCCCGAGGGCCGCGCCCGGCCGCCTGCGCGGGCGGGCGCGCGGGCAATGTGACGGGGGACACGGTCAGTCATTCTTGGCTAGCGCGACGCTCCGCCAGTTCTGGCTCACCACGCACGGGCGCGACACGACTTCTCGGCGATCTCCAGGCTTCAGGGCCCTGGGCCTTTCCGAGCCTCCCGCCCCGCGGGGGGGAGCGGCACGTTCTCTGCTTGCAGGGCACAGCGTGTCGCCGGGGCCGCCTCCGCGACACCCTACTTGAAAGTTCCTGACCTTCGGCTCAGGGGGGCCACACTCTCGGAGTCGAGGTTCCTGGAGCAAGGGCTCCCACGAGGCGGGTGGGGGGGGGTGTTCCTGGGGGCGCGAAGTTATTCGCGCTTCGCGCTTCGCGGTCCTCGTTCCTTCTCCCCCCTCCTCCTCGTCCTCCTTTTCTCCCTTTGGGGGGGCGGCGCGAGGGCGCGAAGTTATTCGCGCTTCGCGCAGCGCGAAGCGCGAAGTTGGGAGCCCTTGTGGAGGTGTTACTGGCCTCCTCATCGGCCCTCGGCGGTTTTCCAGCCTCGGCATGCTGCCCAGCAGCTGCGCCTCGCCGAGATCCTTTGGGGGGTGCCAGAGTTGTCCCGACGTCCGCTGGAGGCGCGAGTTATGGGCACGGGCTCCGGGGAGGACGCCTCGACCCAAAGCTCGACCAAGAAGCAACGGCACAGGCATAAGCTTCCGGAGTTTCGCGCAGATCTCTCGGACCGGCGCTGGGCCCCGCCCCGACAGAGGCTCGCTTGCCCACCCCGCCCAGGGCCGCGCAGGTGCGCTGTCGGGGCCTGTCGCCGATCTGCCGGCGATGTATCGCCTATTCCAGATGTCGGGGCTCCAGAGACGGGAGTCAACGCAAACGGGGTCATCCAGAGCGCCCGATCTTGCAGGATCCTGTAGAGCCAGGGTTGCACTGACCCGGGCTTGGGTGCAGGATCCTGCAGGATCTTGCAGGACCCCGCAGCGCCGGACCGACTGGGGTCTGTGTTCACCCGGGTCAGTAGATCCCCGATATATAAGGGGGTGCTGCCCTTCCGCCCACCCCTGGGCCTATACCCCACCCCTGAGGGGATCCACGTGCGATAACACCCCTAACCCACAGTTGTCTGAGGGAGGGAGGGGGTGCATGGGGCTCGGAAGTTTTTCCCCCCGACCCCCCCCCCCCCTGGGCCCGTCCCCCCCCCCCTCTCGTTGCCCCTCGCCTCGGCAACCCGTCGTGCTGGGCGGGCACGGACCTGGGCCCCCAGCGCCGCGGCGGCTCGGCCGCCCGGCGGCCGGCGCGCGCTTTCGGGGGTGTGAGCTCTGCGACAGTCCGGGGCTTCAATCTGGGCGTGTGTCCTCGCTCTCTTCAGGGGCAGCGATAGGGGGGGGATAGGCATCGACCCCCAGTCGCCCATGGATCGCCGAGAGGGGCCCGATGGCCGCAGCCTGCCCAGGAGGGTGCGGACCCACCAGCGGGGGCCCGTCGCCGATCTATCGACGATGTATCGCCGATTCCAGGTCGATGCCCCCCCCGATGCCCGTCCCCCCCTGTCGTTGCCCCTCCTCTCTGGGCCTGCGCGCCTCACCCGGCGGCTCTCGACGATCCGAGGCTTCCTTCCCCCTCCGCGGCCGTGCTCGGCGTGTCCCCCCGCCACGCACGCCTCGCGCGCCTCGCGCTCGGCGCGCCCCGAGGAGGAGGAGGAGGGGCGGGGCCGGGCGTCTCGAGCAAGCCTCGGCGGCCAGTGCCTGCTTCTCCCTGGGCTGGGCCTCCAGAGGCTCGCTTCGAGCCCTTCGGGACTTGCACACCCATGCCAAGAAACACGCTGCTTGTCTCCAGGGCGTCTTGGGTTTCTCGGGTTTCGATGGTTTTGCGATGGTGAGCGTGACGTTCCCACGCCAAAGATCAATGGACGTCCTGGGGTGGGTCGGGTTTCCTGTGGAGGGTTTCTTGTGGTCGAGCTCCTACTGCGTAGAAAATGGCTGGCGGCGCCAGCCCCATGCAAATGATGGATTGGGTCGAGCGTTTTGGGGCCCCACGCTGGGGAGAAGCAGGACGTTGGAGGTCCAGGTGCAGTCGGCGCGCAGCAGGTAGCGGGTCGGCCCTTCAGAAACTAGTGGCAGTTGTTGTCATGTCGTCCCGACCCCCCCTCCACATCCTCCGCACGTCCTTCCTATGCGTGCGATCTGCTGCCGCTCGGGACACTCCTGTTGTGTCCAACCGGATGCACTGCCGTGTGCCCTCCACCTCTGATCGGGCAAACGTACAGGCGGCCCGGATTAGTAGGTCGGCCCTGCCAGATCAAGGGTACCCTCGTGTCCTGTGTCTTGCGCCCCATGCCTCCTGCATTCTTGCGGCAACGTGGCCCTCGGGAGGGTCTTGTGTCCTCTCGCGTGTCCTCTCCAATCAAGTCCGACTGTAAGACTCGAGTGCGCCAGCATTCGGGCTTGCCGACGCTTTTTGAGTACGTCTCCCCGATCTGCGTGTCTGGGCGAGGCTTGGGAACCACTTGACAAACCCTCCCCACGCGGCAAGCAGCGATGCTGCTCGTCGCCTCCGCCCGGGGAGGGCCCGCCCGAGGGCCGCCCCGCCCCCTCGGCCAGGAGGAGGAGGAGGAGGACGAGGAGGACGAGGGAACTGGGGAACTGGTGACGAGAAAGCGTCTGCTCACAGACACCACTCTAAGGAAAGTGAAACCCCCAGACTATCAGTCACCCAGTGAGGGACTGCCCAGTCTTGGGGTGCTTGCATCTCTGGAGAGCACTGAGGACTGACCTCCTGCTCTTGGGCAAGTCCTTGGGGTCAGGGCAGGGGGAGCTGAAGGCCTTCCCCACCCTGACGGACCCGTAGGCCCCGCACCGCCGACACCAGACGACCGTACCCGTGGCGGTAACGTCGTGCCCCCCAGGCGCATGACACCACTCCGCCACCGCAGGCTCCCCAGAGCCCGCGGCACACCCAAAAGGGGCCCCAGCCTCGCCCTCGCGGGCAGGCACAGGCCCCACACGCTCAGCCTCCTCAGAGGCCGAAGACGCCGAGCCCCCAGACTCAGCCCCAGCGGAAGCCCCAGCCGAGCCCCCAGCCCCAGCAGACCCCAGCCCAGCAGCAGCAGGAGCGGACCCAGCCGAGGCCCCAACCTCGCGGGCACCCCCAGGGCCACCAGGCGGCCCCCCCACAGACCCCCAGCGGGCCGTCGGCGGCCTCGCGGTGGCACTGGCGGCAGCCTCGATCAGATTTGCCTGCATGCGAGGAATCGCAGAAGGCTCACACCGACGATCCGTGCCTCCCGTCAGTTGCCTGCGAGCCTCAGCGGTCTTCGCAGTGCGACGGCAACGACGGCACATGAGCCTCCCTCGAATTTCAATGAGGTCATGCTCGTGCACCATTCTGGCTCCCTCCGCCTTGGGCGCCCTGCTCGGGACGGCCGACAGGACGGCCTTCTCAGCCCACAGATCGAGCTGACAGCTTCTCTGGACCGCCCACGACAGATACTTGGCATACTGGGCAGCCTCTGTCAGCGAGGCCTTATAGAACCTAGCATGGGCCTCAGGGAGCTTGACCGACAGGGCACCCAGCTTAGCGAAAAAGTCGGCCCAACTATTCCCCACGACCCAGAGGTAGGGAGGAGGCGGAGGGTCCTCAGGAGCGGGGAAGAGAACCTCATCCTCGGTCATGTGGGACGGGGCCCATGCAAAGGCGGGCGGCGTTCTTTTCAGCGCCACCAGCTTGTGCCACATTGCAGGGTATGCACGGCTAGCATCAGTCAGGGCCTCCGTCTCTCCCTGGCCCCAAAGCTTGCCTTCCTGCACAAATTCCAGCAGGTCTGAAATCACGCACTGGACCGAAGGCATGTGCTGCAGGGCCTTGAGGCCCGCCACACGCTCTGCACGGCCCACTGTCTGCTGCGCGCCTGCGAGCCCGCCATGCAGCGCACGAGCGGGGACTCCATTGGCGTTCAGCATGACAGCGGACCATCCACACCGACGGAGCTCAGGATTCTCATTGTGGTATCCCGAGCCATCAGTGAAAACACAATCACTCCACTGTTCGGGATCCGACTCCCAATCTCCCCAGAAGAAACAGGGAGGCGACTCAGGCGGCGGCGGCACTTCAACCTTGGGCCACCTGGGGATCCCGACAGAGAGGGCAAACGACTCAACATCCTGACGGCCCTCTCCGATCGGCCCATGCTCCAACATGGCGTCGCGAGCTGAGGCCAACTTGGGATCGAGACCACAATCCTCCTCATCGTCCAAGAGGCGCTGCGTCAGCGCTGGGCATTCAACGAAACAATGGCCAAGCGTCTCGGCCTCGTGCCGGCACGCTCGACACTTCTGATCATCACACATGCATTTGCTATACAACTTAGCTTTTGGCCAAAGAGAGCCAGACCAGAGGCTGCGCAGAGCTCCGACCCTCCCCGCCCCAGTCACCGTCGCCCCCCTCCCGCCCACACACGCTCGCAGGCCTCGCGGCCATAGAGGCACGGCCGCGTCATGGAGAGGCAATCTGGCGCATCTGCCAACGCTGAACCCCCTGCCTCAGGAGGTCGCGAAAAAAAAAGCGAGGCGACGTGGCCAGGAGCGAAATCATTGGCCCCACATCAGGCTGGATCAGCACCGACGACAACATCGCCCAGCCAATCCGCTTGGGCGACAGGACGGCCACCTTGAGCGGCCCGCGCGCCGAGGCCCACGTCAGCTTGTCCTCGCCCGCCTCGACCCTATCCAGCGCCACTCGCCAGGCCTTCTCCAGCGCACTCATGGACACCGCCTGCCTCCACGCGACCGCAGCGTAGTGCATGAGCGGCTCGACAGTCGCCGCGAAGACTGGGTCGTACCACGGTTTCCTCTCGCTGGCCAGGTAGAGCGCGTTGCTGCCACCTCGGCCCTTGGCGCCAGCAAGCCGGGCCGCCTCCGAGCGCAGCACGGCCAGCTCGGAGGGGGCCACGCCGCTCACCGCCGCCCCGTGGGCGGCAGCAGGCAGCAGGCCTGTCTGCCACAGGCGCGCCGCACGCCCTCCAGCAGCACGTCGTAGCCTCGCCGCGCGCCTCAGCCGCGGCCTCACCTTCTTGAGTCTGGTCTTGACGACCTTCCTGCAGGCCTTGGTCCCATTCAGGTCGTGGCCCAGGTTCCTCATGTGCGGCTGCGATCCCATCCTGAGCCGCCTGGCATACTGCGCCGCTGCATCGCGGCTCTGCCTGGGCGTCGCCACGTAGCCCGACTTGAGCTCCTGCAAAACGAGGCCCACGTCCCTGACCTCGTGCTTGAAGCGCTTGACGGCTTGCCACAGGACGCGCACGCCTCGCAGGTCCGTGCCGATCCACTGTACCGAGGTGTCGTCGGCGAGCGTGCGCGGGATCACGTCATACGCCGCAAGCCGCCTCAAGGCCCGCGCCGTCGCCACCACCAGCACCGCCATCGAGTGGGAGCAGCCCGCCAGGATGCCCTGGTGCGCCGTGAAACTCTTCGACATCGAGCCGAACGCCTTGATGCGCCTCGGCAGGTGGTGGTACTTGAGGACGGCCCACATGAGGCGGGGCGGAAACCCCATGGCTCGAGCCTCGTCCAGCAGCCTGCCTCCGATCAGGCTGTCGAACGCCTTCCACGCATCCAGGAGCACTGTGACACTGTGCCCTCCATTGATGTTCATGATCTCAGCCGTCAGGTTGTGATGGGACGCTGCTGCCGTCGAGGTCCTGCCAGCTCCACCAGTGCCCCAGAGATTGGACACGTCCGCCTGGTCGAGCCAGGCACGCGAAATCGTCGAACGCGCCTTCGCCCACAGACGGAGGAAGGAGTTCACAAGGGCAATCAGCCTGCATCCTCCGCTCGCCTTGGGCAGGCGCACCAGCACTGTGTGCACCCTGTCCGTCGGCCACGCCCTCAGCTTCTCGCGTTGGCTGCAGAGCGTCGACAGCACGTAAAGGCCGATGTCGCTGAGATGCCAGAGGGCCCGCGGGGCAATGCCCGCCTGGCCCACCGCGGTGCGCTCTTCGAAACACAGCGCTGCACGTCGGAGGTGACCGACGCTCATCCGCGGGAGCTCGGCCCAGTCATCAAAGTCAGGAGGCTTCTCCAGGGCACCCTGCTCGTGTACTGTCCACGCATCCCTCCATCCGTCGAGCTCGCGGTCAGCCATCTGGCGCGGGCTGGCCCGCGCGGTGGCCCCACGGACTTCAGCCTCAGGAGGTAGCCTCGTGAAGCGGTGTGCAGCACTCGCCCCTCCTGTGAGGCTCTTGGCCGCCCACGCACGCCACTCCTTCTCACGCTCCCCAGTGTAGCGCCTGGTGTACCTATCGGCCTCCGCCACGATCTTCTCGACCTTGGCGGCCCACGTCCCCTTGCTCATCTGGGCCACGCCGCCCGAGAGCCACTGTGCGACCTCCTCAGAGAGCTGGCCAAGCACGCGCTGCGACTTCGCCACGTTGCCGCAGTAGCGGTTGAGGTCAACGGCCTGCTCGATGCGGTCGTCCAGGTCGCACCCCAGCAACTTGACCAAGCGCGTGCGGGCCGCGTCCAGATGCCGAGCCCACCGCGCCGCCACCATGTGGGCGGTGACCTTCGGGTCGTACAGCTTCCTCCGTCGCGGCGGCTGCCGCGTCGGCTGGGCCAGTTTGAAGACAGGCTCGCCCGCCCTGCCCGTGTGCTGCCGCCTCTCAGCCCCCACGAGGTACCAGCGGCTGCAGAGCTCGGCCTCCGCCATGCTGACGACCGCGCCCCACGCCTGCGCCGGGCGCCCAGGCTCCTCCGCCGCGAGGACCTGCTGCAGCGCCGCCCGCCGCCCTCGGTCATGAGGGAAAGGCGCCGCGCCCACTGGCGGCACCGCGGTGAACCCTCGCGGCTCGACGGCGACCCTGACAAAGGGCTCGCGGTCGACCGTGGCCAGGTTCACGTGCACGGGGACGCGTGGGTGCAGCGCCGCATCCGTCGCGGCCCAAGCCTCGCCTAGCCTCGGGTCCAGGTTCGGCGCCGCGATGAGGTAGTCCAGGCAGGAGCCCTCCACCGTTCGCCAGCACGTCGGCTTTGTCGGGACGATCGGGACGCCCCGCACCTGCTCGAGCCATGGCCCCTTCAGCTCGTCCAGCTCCATGTTCCAGTCGCCCATGGCGACCCAGTCCAGCCCGCGTGCGTTGAGCACCCTGAGGTAGCGCTGCAGCTCGTGGACCGTGTCCGAGTTGTCGTCGTCCATGCCTACGGAGTGCCTCAACTAGACCACAACGACGATGAGCCCGCCCTTCACGCCCCAGTGCACGTGGCCCGCCAGCACGCGCGCCTCCTCCAGAACGTGGGAGGGCGTGAAGGGCGGCGCCGTCACGGGGATGACGTTGCGCGTGAGGAGCGCGACGCCGCTCGAGACGTCCAGCGGGCCACGGCCTGTGGCCACGCCTGGGGCCCACAGACCATGGAATCCCAAGTCCTTCACCTGGCCCTGCAGGGAGCCCCACTTGTCGCCCAAGACACGATGCTCCTGCACGCCGTAGATGTCACTTTTCGGGTCGTCCGCGAGGTACTCGGTCAGCCCTCGCGCACATGAAACATTGACCGTGGTCAACACACCTTTGACAGCACCCGCACTGCCACCATACTTTGTATTACCAGAAACTCCCATCATCATACTGATCAGGGTATTCCAGAACAACCAACTTCTCGGCCCCCGCCACGTAGTAGGCACGATAGGCCCACGCACTGGCAGCTGCGGCGATATGGTGCGCCTTGGCCCTGATCTCCGCCTCCTCGGTGGGGACCTGGACTCCTGCGGCCGCAATGCTGTCACGCAGCTGCTCGAGCGGCGCCTTGTCGGCCACCGTGCGCAGCCTCTTGGCGTCGGGCGGCGCCGCCGCCACGCCACCGGGATCCACGTCACCAGCAGGGCGCACTCGCGTCGCAGCCCTAGGGCCGAAAGACGCCGCGATCTTGGGGTGGGCCAGGAACTTCTCGGTGACCTCCCCCGACGCCCCCAACACCTTGAGCAGGTCGGCCAGGCCATCGAGGTTTGGCGCCCCACCTGGGGCCCCCACGGACTCCTTCGCGTCTGGAAGCCTGGGCACCTGGGCACTGAGCGCCCGCAGCTGCTCCTCCAGCTCGGCCGCGTCAGCACGCAGCTTGGTGCCCTTCTCGCGCTCAGCCTCCAGCGCAGCCTGCGCCGTGGTGACCGCCTCCTGCGCCTTGGCCACCGCCGCGTCCTGCTTGCTGATGGCGTCATGCTTGGACTTGAGCTTCTTCTGGAGAGTGAGCAGCTGCGCCACCGCGGGCTTCTTGGCACGCACCTGCTCTGCCGAGACCTGCCGCTGGGCCGCGATCCGCTCGATCGTGTCGAGGATGTCTTTCCCTGGGTCGGAGAGACCACGCAGCGCACGTAGCTGGCCGTCAAGATGTTCGATTTTGCGCTGCTCGTCACCTCCCTCTGCGCCCTCCTCAGCTTCAGCGCCGCTGGGCGCCTCCGCCACGGGGCCCTTCTTGCCCTCCGCCCGCAAGGTCTTGAGCTCCTCACGCAGCCTGGTGAGCTCCTTCTGCATGGCGAGGTGCTGCCCAGCGGCGTCTGCGCCCCCACCAGCACCTGTGGTGCCACTGTGGCCACGGCGCAACCCCTCCTCCCCTCGGACATGGCCCAGGAAGGTGCGGTCCTTGGCGCCGCCGCAGAAGTGTCAGAGCTGCTTGGAACCGAACGTGATGCATGGCATCCCGATCTTGGGCCCGCGCTCGTACTTGCAGAAACGGCAGTACCAGTCAGGCTTGGCCTCGCCGCCACCACCGCCGCGGCCTCCAGGCGCCATGGTCCCTCGCCTGCTCTGGAGAGCAACGAGGCCAGCCACAGGGCCAGGAGAGACGGAAGCAAAACTGTCGGGCAGAAACGCCCTGGCACTGGCCGCGGACTAGCGGTATCCACTTGTTCCCCTGTGGAACAGAGCATCTTGAGCCAAAATGGCTACGGAACGAGGAGGACGAGGAGGAGGAGGAGGAGGAGGAGGAGGAGGAGGAGGAGGAGGAGGAGGACAACGAGGAGTAGGAGGAGGAGAAGGAGGAGGAGGAGGAGCAGGAGGAGGAGGAGGAGGAGGAGGAGGAGGAGGAGGAGGAGGAGGAGAGAGCCCCTGCGATCCGGGGTTGTCAACAGTTTGCGGCACTGCGGAAAACTCCGAGGCGAGGATTTGTACATAACCACCGCCTAGAGGATCGATGTCGGAGACCTTGACTGGCGGTGGATGTGGACATATTTGGCCCCCAGGGGCCAAAAGATGTCCATATCCACCGCCCGCTGGGGCACCATGACGTCGGTTCCAAGGCGGCGGATCTGGATAAGTACATGCATCGCAAAAACCACGACCAGAACACTATTGGTCGGACAAATGCGAGACACGAGTTCGCGGGAATCGGGGTGTGCTGCCGATTTCTGACGAGCCCGCCCTGGATTCTGACTGTCCAGTGTCCGCGGGATGCTTGAAGCTCCCTGACAGCTCCGCCAGGCCGTGGCATTCTCCGAGGCGGACCGATCTGGGATGGTCCTGGGGCCAGTAGCCGGGCGAAGCCCGGACCTCAGGGTCCGAGTCTCGCGCTCCGCGCGGCGCGACGGGCGCACGGCGGGAGAGTTCGCGCGCGGCCCGGCCCCCCTGGGCGGCCCAGCGGCCACGCCCCGGCGTTGCTGCGACACGCAGGGCGGCGCCATGCCCGAGGGGGACGGCGCGTGCTGGGACCGGCTGCGCTCCTTCGAGCGGTGCTCGGCTGCGCGTAACGCACGTGACCCCTCGCCAGAGTGAGCTCCTTCGAGCGGTGCTCGGCTGCGCGTAAGGCACGTGACGTGACCCCTCGCCGGAGTGAGGGCTCCCAGGGGTCCTCCTTCCAGCAACGGCCTGCGCGCTCGGAGCCGGACTCCCCCAGGGCCCCCTGGAGCCGCGCCCGAAAGGTCACCCTTGCCCAGGGTCGCTCTTTCGGGCGATCGCCAGGTTTGGGCCTCAGGTCGTTTTCACTAAACCACGTTTTACGAAAGGGGGGTCTGTCCACCCCTGAAATCCGCACGGACCTCCGGATGTTCACGTTCGTGTCGTGAGTTTCAGGCGAGCGCAAACATGGATCAAGGGGGGCATGGACTAGCGACCGGGCCCCTTGTTCATGGGCAGTCGCGAATGTCCGCCGCCGACCGAGCCGGCACCGGCCGCACTTTGGGGAGGGCACCTCCCCCGGTCCGTGGATTTGGCGACCGCGCGCCACATCCATGGATCGTTAATGGAGGATGACGATTAATAAATGACCAGGGGTCGTAGTCACGCGGCGGCGCCCGGGATAACGATTAGAAAAAACCGGCCGCGGGCTGGAAAACTTTTTTTCTTATAAATTAATCGTTCTCCTCCAGTCAGAGAGTTGTGCAGAAATAGCAGAAAACTATGTTTTAGATCGTTCTCTCCCATTTTGTGATTAATCGCCATCCCGCATTGCTCCATGTTTGCGCGCCCCCGACTCTGGCGTGCCCCCGAGGTGCTGCCGGCCGGGGGTGCACGAGCCGGCCTGCTGGGACGCGGCGCGGTCGAACGTGAGCCTGGCGCGGCCCGCCCTGCCCGCGGCGGTCTTCGAAGGCCCGGAGGTCCCGAGGCGGTCGGGGAGGCGGCGCCTCGTCGTCCCCGTGCCCGTGCCCGATCTCGGCCCGCCTCCGGTCGGCGGCGAGGGAGGGTCGGGCCGGACGAAAGGGGGGGATTGGGAAAGGGGGGGTTACGAAATCTGCTGCGTGCAGCTGGTTTCGGCCCCACCGAGGGGCCCATTCCTCGATACATAGCCGCCTCCGGCGCCGAGAGGCGCTGGGAAAATCAGCTGAGCTGATTCTCACCCCCCCCTTTGCTATCCCCCCCTCTCGCCCGGCCCGAGAGGGGGGGGGAGACGAGGAGGAGATGGCCTTCTGAGAAGTTTTCTCTGCGTCTGCGGGGAAGGCCCGGAACACTTCTCAGAAGGCCAGGGGACTTCCGAGCCTTCTGAGAAGGCCTTCTCCTTCTCACTTCCCACTTCTCCTTCTCCTTCTCCTTCTCCTTCTCCTTCTCACTTCCCACCTCACTCGCCTCACCTTCTCCTTCGGGGAAGGCCTTCTCCTTCTCGCTTCCCCACCTCGCTCGCCGCCAAGCCAGCCCAGGCCCCCGACGACGTGAGCTTTGCAATCTGGGCGTTCTTCCTCGGCTTCGGCCTCTGGGGCCCGTCCACGCTCGGGACCCGGGCCCGTCCCCAAAAAGGTCAGGAGTCAAGTCAAGTCACCCCGCTCGCACGAGGGCGGGCCCATGTAGGGCGCGAGGGAAAAAATCAAATGCCAGCCACTATTCAGGCCTGGTGCGCAAAGGAAGCATCGCGCCTGCTCACGTCGACGTGCAGAAGTACAGGAAATCTTCTCGCATTCCCACCCATGGACGTGCAGCTTCTTGCCACGGACCTGGCCCCGTCCCCAAAAAAGGTCAGGGTGAAAAAAACACAGACACTTTTCCTCGTCGACCCCCCTGGAAGTTGGAAAATACGGGAAGTGGGGGGGGGGGGGAGGACGGCAACCCAGGAAATAGACGAAGATAACCAGGGAGTTGTGTCTACTTATTTGCGTGTCCCATGGCTCCTTTAAAATGATCCGGACGACAAACTGGCCCTTGGGAAGCGCGCGCGGGCGGATGCCGCGGCCACTCTTCTGGGGCAGAGGTGCCAGGATCGAGGAGGATGGAGAATCGAGGAGAAGGATTGAGGAGGAGGATCGAGGAGGAGGATTGAGGAGGATCGAGGATCGAGGAGGAGGATCGAGGATCGAGGAGCAGGATCGAGGAGGAGGAGGATCGAGGAGGATCGAGGGTCGAGGATCGACGAGGATGCCGGGGGGTCTGGGGCCGCGACCCGCAGCAGCCCGTCGGCGGGCGTCAGGGTCCTGTGTGCTCTCTCTCCTCCCTCGTCCTCGTGCTGCCTTGGCCATCGCTGCCCGCATCAGCTCGGCCCGGAAGCCTTGGCTCGGTCGTCCGCCCCCCCCGCCCCCCCCCCCCGCTTCGCTTCGCTTCGCTGCCCGTCGTCCCCCCCCCCCCCCCCCCTCATAGGGCGGGCGAGGCACGGTTTAGAATTGACTGTCCCGCCGTCGGGGACGCCTGTCCCCCGGGCAGCTGCAGAGTTTATACCCCTACGGTGCCACGTAGGGGTATACATTTTCCAGCCGCATGGGGGGCAGGCGTCCCCTGCGGCGGAAAAGTGTATTTTTTAGAAAGTTGTTCGTCCGCTAACTCCTGCTCCCCCCTCCCCCCCCGACCGTTGAGCCCGCCTCTTATGAGGAACATCCTGGAGGCCTCGTGCGGCGCGCAATTGTTGTACTACCTAGTCCGCACCTCCGCCAAGACAGACGTGGGACGACGTTCGCGCGGCGATGTTCTGGCGCAAATCCGACGTACCTCCGATGCAATCCGACGTGAGCCTTACGTGAATCCGACGTGGATTCGACGCGCACAAACAGGCATTCTCTGGAGCGCAGGAGGCCGGGGGCGGCGCCGGGAGGGGGAGGGCCTCGGGGAGGGGCAGGAGGCCAGGGGGAGGGCGAGGAGGAGGAGGAGGAGGAGGAGGAGCAGGAGGAGCAGGAGGAGCAGACGGGGGAGGAGGAGGAGGGAGGAGGGAGGAGGAGGAGGAGGAGGAGGAGGAGGAGCAGGAGGAGGAGGAGGAGGAGGAGGAGGAGGAGGAGGGAGGAGGAGGAGGAGGAGGAGCAGGAGGAGGAGGAGGATAAGGAGGAGGAGGAGGAGGTGCAGGAGGAGGATGAGGAGAAGGAGGAGGAGGAGTTCCATAGAATGCCTCCTCCTGCCCGCCCCCCCGCGCCCGCGCGCCCCTCGTCACCTCTCTGGGCCTCCGGCCCCCCCGTACCTGATGTCTGACGAGATGTACCTGTCCGCGTACTGCTGCTACCACGGCAGAAGCCAGCTCTGCTGGGGCGACCACGCGAGGCTTAAGATGTTCCAATCTACTTCAGCCTAGATCTCCAGAAAGATGTTCGAGCACCAGCAAAGTATCGAAACTGGAGGGTTGTCACGTGTCGGGCCCCGGGAGGCAATTTTCGTTCGACACTTCGCCAGCATGTCGGGCAGACACTGTTTCGACACATTTCTCTGGGTGCTCGGAGGAGTCCTGGAATGTGGCCCCCAAGCACGATGGGAGCAACATACAGCTGCGACGAGGGTTACGAGCACTCACAGCTTTGGATGGGGTGCCCCGATGTTCTTCGCCACTGGGCTCTCCATCATAAAGTGCTCTTCGTTTGGGCAGTCTCCATGGGCCTTGGGCTCTCGGCGAAGAGGCCCATGCTCTTGGCCCACGTTCTTGTGACCTTGTTTCGACTGTGGCGCGAGGCTCCTGTACGACCCCCCGCAGCCGAACTACGAGGGCGTGGACGAGCTCTTCGCCCTCTGCTGCCTGCCGACGCTCCGCTGGCTGCTGCGGCAGCCCCGCGCCCCGGCGGAGGCCGAGGCGCTCCTGGCCGCAGAGCTCGCGCCCTGGCGCGGGCGGGCGCGCCTCGTGACGGAGGAGCAGCGGGCCTCGTTCGAGGTCCGATGGGCAACTTTTCCACCACCACCACCACCACCACCACCACCACCACCACCACCACCACCACCACCACCACCACCACCACCACCACCACCACCACCACCACCACCACCACCTCCACCTCCACCTCCACCTCCACCTCCACCACTACCATACGTAGGACGGGGGATAAGGGAGGATGAGGAGGTCCTCCTCCTCCTCCTCCTCCTCCTCCTCCTCCTCCTCCTCCTCCTCCTCCTCCTCTTCCCTCTCCTACCTATACGGTAGTGGTGGTGGTGGAAGATGGGCCCATCAAGGTCGAGCAGAACGCCTCTGCGTGCCGCTTCCGCGTCCGCGGCGGGCGCGTGCACCACTGCCGCGCCGCCGACGGGCCGAAGTTCAGGATCCGGGTGTTGCTTTAAGTGCCCCTGGCCCAAGGTGCCCCCAGGACAAGGGCCGCGGGGGCTCCAAAATTGAGCGATAAGCTGGGGGCACCTTGGGCCAGGGGCACCTTTAGCAACCACCGAAGGAAGGACCTCTGGTGCGACCGGGAGTCGCACAGGCGAGGAAGGAGCCGAAGCGGCACGGTCTTTCGGAGCTCCGCGCGGGTTCCTTGGATCGGCGCTGGGCCCCCTGGCGGCGCCTGCCTGCGCTGCCCCTGGCGCGCTCCGCGCGCCAGGGAAGGGGGCTCCAGCGCCGATCCAAGAGATCCGCGCGCAGCTCCGAAAGTTGATGTATATGCAGCTTCTCCCTCCTCTGACATCGGCGGCGGACCCCGGAGGAAGCGAGAGGTTGAGGGCCTCCTCAGAAGGCGGGGCACCCCGCAGAAGCCCCCGCGCCTTCCGAGAAGCCGCGTGCGTGTGCGTCTTCGAAGAAGGCCCGGAGACCTTCTTCGAAGGCCAGGCGCCTTCCGAGCCCTCTGAGAAGGCCTGCCCCCTCTGACTCTCCCCCTGGGGGACGCCGCCGCCGACATCCTGTCGACCTTCATCACCGCGCTGCACGTGCTGGGCCGCCTGGCGGTGCTGCCGGACGTCGACTTCTTCCTCTGCTGCGCGGACAGCCCCTGGGGCTGCGGCGGCGACCCGCGCGCGCCGCTGCTCACGCAGGTGCGGCTGCCGTCTGCGCCCGGGGCGCTGCGGGTCCCGCACAGCCACGTGCTGAGCATCTGGGCACGCCGGATGGAGTTCGAGGTGCAGAGGGGGGCCAACGGCACCGATGCCGCTGGCGGCTACCCTTCCCTCGTTTCTGCATCTACATTCTGGGCCTGCTGGGACTTCCTCGTCGCCACGGTCGCCTCGAAATTCTAGTCGGAACGCACCTCTCCCGAGTAGCGGTATCGATATCTCTGTTGGTTTTCCCAGAGGTGCCCTCCGTGGATTCGCCCTGGGACCAGAAGGTGCCGCGCTTGGTGTTCCGCGGCTCCCCGGGGGGCTCCCGGCTGGCCTTCATGGACCAGGCGCTCCGCGGCGCCCCGCGCCGCTCCGTGGCAGTGGACCTGCGGGCCTACGACTGGGGCGGCAGGCGCGAGCGCATCGCGCGGGAGGTGCCTGCCTTGGGGAACGACTCGCTGTGGGGCGGGAGCCTGACAGTGGCGGAGCAGCTGCAGAGCAGGCCGGCGGGGCGCTCCGAGAGGGGGCGGGGGCGAGCGTCGGAGGCCTGGAGGTTCACACCAGCACTTTGGCCGGTGTCGGCGCTCGCCGCCACCGAGGGAAGGTGGTCCCCACCTCGGCGATGTTGGTGGTGTGCGGGCGTCTTGGGAGCCCGGGAGGTTGCGACCCTTCCCCGCAACGACTCCCCCGACCTCTCGCGGGGTGCGTCCTGGCCAGTTTCCCGAACCGCGTCCAGGTTGTGGCCACGAGGAAGCCGGAGGAGGCCCGAAAAGCGCCAGCAAAGGCATCCCACACCTGCCCTCGATCGTCGGCCCTCGATTCCGGTCTTCGCCCTGCCCCCTCGCGTGCACACCGCCGAGTTCAGGTACGTGCTGGACATGGACGGCGGCGGTGGCCCCTCGGACCGCTTGCTGTGGGTGAGCCTCTCCGGGAGCGTGCCGGTAGTGCGGGCAAGATTTGTGTCCATATCCACTGCAGCTTTGAGTTTCGGGCTCCCTTCCCCAGAACCCCGAGGCGTACTGGATGTTCGGGTCGGACGAAAGCGAGGGATTGGGAAAGGGGGGGTACGAAATTTGCTGCATGCAGCTGGTTTCGGCCCCACCGAGGGGCCCATTCATCGATACATAGTCGCCTCCGGCGCCGGGAGGCGCCGGGAAAATCAGCTACGTGAGCTGACTCTCACCCCCCTCTTTGCTATCTCCCTCCTTTCGCCTGGCCCGAGATGTGGATAAGAATCTGGCCCCCTATAGGGGCTCGATGTTTGTGCATATCCAGTGCGCCTCGCCCTTGCGGTGCCCCTTCCAGGAAAGTCCAAGACGCACTGGCTATTACGCCCACTGAGATCTTTCAGCTCAGCGATCTGGCCCCTGAGCGTCTCGATGGCGACTGGGGAGGCGAGGATTGCTGAACTGATGGATTTCGGTATGCCTGGCATGCCGAAATCCATCAGTTCAGTCATCCTCGCCTCCCGAGTCGCCATGGATACGCTCCGGGGCCAGGCCGCTGAGCTGAAGAATCTCAGGGTGCGTATGTGGATATGGACACTGCCCGCAGGTGGTCGTCCCGAGCGAGTCGGAGTCGTGGATGGGCGCGCTGGCGAGGCCCTTCGAGCACTTCTTCGGAGGAGGGCCTGCGGAGACAGACCGCGGCGCCCCGCCCCTCTCGGGTGTCGCCGAAGGTGCCCCTGGCCCAAGGTGCCCCCAGCTTCTCGTTCCATTTGGGAGCCTCCTCCTCCTCCTCCTCCTCCTCCTCGCTCTCCTCCTCGTCGTCCTCCTCCTCCTCCTCCTCCTCTTCCTCCTCCTCCTCCTTCTCCTCCCCCTCCCTCCTCAATCTCCTCCTCTCCTCCTCCTCCTCCTCCTCCTCCTCCTCCTCCTCCTCCTCTCCTCCTCCTCCTCCTCCTCCTCCTCCTCCTCCTCCTCCTCCTCCTCCTCCTCCTCCTCCTCCTCCTCCTCCTCCTCCTCCTCCTCCTCCTCCTCCTCCTCCTCGGGTCGCCTCGTGAGGGGTGCTCAGGGAGGCCGCGGGGTCCTCCTGGGGGCACCTCGGGCCGGGGGGCCCTCCCAGCAGCACCCGAGCCTCCCGCCCTGCCCGGAGCCGCTCCCCGCCGCTTCTGGCCGCGCCCGCGGTTCTCGAGGCGGAGCCGGCCGTGGCATCGAGAATCCTCCAGGAGAGGGGGCCCGCAAAGGGCGGGAGCTGCCCCCGGGAGAGCTCCCCCGAAATGGCATCTCTCGTCGAGGTCTGCACTCGGCCTTGATTGGACAGGACACGCGAGAGGACACAAGACCCTGCCGGGGGGCACATTGCCATAGGAATGCCTGAGGCACGGGGTTCGAGACACAGGACACAAAGATACCCCTGAGTTGGCAGGGCCGACCTACCAATCCGGGCGGCTGTACGAGTGCTCGGCGACACTTCTGCGCAGTGGTCCTAGACTCGATGGGAAGACACAGTTCTGGGGCAGATCAATTCTGCAGTCGAGCTCCCGCTCGAGCCGCTCTGCCTCGGCCCGGCTCTCCTCCGAGCGTCGTGCCGGTGCGCGGGGACGCCTCGGACCTCGCGGAGCGGCTCGCCTGGCTGCGCGGCCACGACGCGGAGGCGCGGCGGATCGCGCGCGCCTCGCGGGCGCTGGCGCTGCGGGCGCTGCGGTTCGAGCACGCGCTGCACTGGGTGTACAGGCTGCTGGCGGGGCTCGCGGCGGAGCAAAACGCTTCGGAATCTGGCGCACACGCGTACACAGTGCCAGTGGCGGGCTGGTTGGGAGGGTCGGGGACGACGTCGGGGTGATGTGGTGTGTATGTTTGTTCCCCGTTTTCCAGGGGAGGCAACGAAAAATGTAAACCCCAGGATCCCTTATACACCAGTGTGGGGCCGGGAGGCGTCGGTGTATAGAATTAGGCTCCTTGACAGCCTCGATAGTCCTTGCTTGCCGTCGTCCTCCTCCGTCAGGGGGAGTGTTTAGGGGGGGGGCTTAGGAGGGAGCGCATCGACCCCCAATCGCCCCTTCGCCCAACAGCGTGCGGAGTTGCTAGCAGGGGCCTACCGACGATCAATCGGCGATGCATCGCCGATTCCAGGCTGCTAAGCAGAAATCGGATAACAAATCTACCGCGCATCTGAACATAAAACGGCCTGCGAGACTCTTGGCGGCGGAGCAGAATCGGATCAAACATCGGATAACAAAACACATTCAAAGCAAAGCATAAAGCGGCTTGCTTGGCGTGACCAATAAGAATAATCAATACGGGGAATGAGGAGTTCGAGGTAACATAAACTTTCGTAGCTCCGCGCGGACTTCGTGGATCGGCGCCGCGCGCCAAAAGGGGGGCCCAGCGCATCTCCAGGCATGCGCGCGGAGCTCCGAAAGTTTATATTCATGTCGTTTCTCCGTCCTCTAAGAATGCCTCGGCTGGCCTCGCTTGTCGTCGTCTTCCTCGCCGATGTGCACCGCCATTGCATCGGCCTGGGCTTACAGTGGAAACGCATGGTAAGAAACACCCTGCTTGCCTCCAGGGTGCCCTGGGTTTCTTGGGTTGCAATGGTTTTACTTTGGGAAGCGTGACGTTCCCACAGCAAATCTCAATGGACTTCCCGGGGTCTCAGGAATGGGTTTCTCGTGGAAGGTTTCTGGGGGGTTGAGTTCCTCCTGTGTACATGCCTGTACCCCCTTGATCGGATTTCTCATCGTGCGTTTCGTGCCGGCGTCTTCCTGTTCCATTTGCCGATGGAGTTATACGGTTTTTTGTCTCTGCTGGCCCTTCCACCAAACTTTGAATTCGTCGCCAGAAACGGCGAGCCCGCCGCCTCGTAAACGTTCTGCTTCATACGACAATGCTGTGCATGGTGTACATTTGGCACCAACGCTGGAGCTTGTAGTATGGACAACTGCAAACGCTCTGGTTGAAGCTATGGGTGAAATTGCGTTCACGTGCTGTGTTTCGGTGCCGTTTGGCACCGCCGTTCTGCCCGTTTGAGCCCTTCACGCTCTGACCAGCCCAGGACAGCATATCAGCAATCTTCTTGGCGAGGTCCTGCACAGCCTGGTTGCTGCGCAGTTGTTCTCGAGTCCTCTGGTTGCCGTGCCACTCGTATCGCACGGCGTTGCCACCAACGTGGATTGACACCGCTTTTTCGCCTCCGATTGTGAGCATGTGCGGAGCTTCGTCGGAGATCTTCACGCGGCACTTGATTCGCCGCACGTATTTGAATTGCTGCCTCATACCGAAGCACAACTTCTGGGAGCACGTTCCAGAGCAGGACGCTAAGCCTTTACCCGCAAGGTTTGCCGTCCGCCTGGCTGAAGACCCGCCGCGCAGAGGCTTGGCTAAAGTCCCGCCGCGCGGAGGAGGTCCACAGCGGTATCTGTTTCTCCACGTTCCCTGGGAACTTCGCGAACAAGATGCCGTGGAAGTTCCCTGTGGAGCATGCGTT
>CAUYUJ010012614.1:212500-287500 GCA_963575745.1 Prorocentrum cordatum | reverse complement strand
GCTGGAGCTGCGGCAGCAGGATCTGCTGCGGCGGCAGTTGCAGCAGTTGGAGCGGCAGCGGCTGGAGCAACAGCGGCTGGATGAGCACTGGGAGCACCTGGGGCAGCTGGAGCACCTGAGGCTCAGAGGACATCAACTACCCAGATCTCTAACGTATGTGGAAAAACACGACGTGATGTTTTTCGTTGTTTTCGCCCCTCGCCAATCCCCAGGACAAACATGTGCTCGCGATGAAAATCCGGCCCTGTGGAAAGTGTTTGGACTTCCGCGGGCCCCGGATATGATATCATGATGGCCTCGGATGCCGGGGACTCATACACTTGCACCGATCTTGGCCAGACCGATCCTGGACCAAGGATCGGTGTGTATATTTGCATATTTGTCATGGTCTTCGGCCAATCTCGCCATAGTACCTGGCGTGTGGGTCAGAATCCTCATGGATGCTTCTTGGGGTCTCTTCGGAGCGCTCTCGGTGGCCTATACACGGAGTAAGAAGGGATTATTGTTCCGTGTATGCGGAGTAATATATATATATATATATATATATATATATATAGATGGGCTTCCTATTCCGTGTATCGGATACACGGAGTAATAGCGGCCTATTGTTCCGTGGATCGGATACACGGAGTAACAGCGGCCAATCCGTTTTTCGGACCCGCAAAATAATACAGCCTATTTCTCCGTGTAGACGGAGTAGTCGGGGTTTGTTCGTCCGTGTGTCGGATACACGGGGGAATAAGGGGCTTAGTACTCCGTGTATACGGAGTAATAAGCGCCTACTATTTGGTGTATCGGATTCACGGAGTAATAGCGGCTTACTGCTCTCGGTATGCAGAATAATTCGGGTTCACTTTTCCGTGTTTCGGATTTACGGAGTACGAGGTTTCTATTATTCTGTGTTGGGATATACGTAGTAATTTGGGTTGGCTACTCCGTGCGTTGGATATACAGTTTTAAAAGATTCACTACTCCGTGTATACCAGCTCATTGGGGCTGATTATTTTGTGTATCGGGCTCACGGACCAATCGCGGTTCACTATTCCGTTTTTCCAGATTAGTAGCGGCTTCTTATTCTTTGTATCGGACGCACGGAGTAAGAGCGGCCGGTTGCTCATTGTATCGAATACGCAGAATAATAGCGGCTTGTTTGTCCGTGTATATTGAGTCATCGGGCCCTGTCACTCTGTATCTCGCTAACACGGGATATTGAATGCCTCGTATTCCGTGTATCGGATACACGGAGTAATAGCTGTTTTTTGTTGTTCCGTGTCTGCGGAGTAATAGGCGCCTATTTTTCCGTGTGTCCGACATGGACTGTCAGCGGCCCATTATTCCGTGTATCGGATGCACAGAGTAATAGCGGCCCGTTCTTCCGTGTGGGCGGATTTGCCCGGGCCGGTTATTCCGTGTATCGGGTACAGTGAGTAATAGTGGTTTGCTACTCCGTGTCTACGGAGTAATAGCGTTTTTTTTACTCCGTGCGCCAGAAAACTAATCAATAACGTCTTATTACTCCGTGTGCCGGATACACGGACTAATAGCAGCCTGTTGTTCCGTGAATCGGACAAACGGAGTAACCAGTGCCGAATACCTCGTGTATACGGAATAAGAAAGGCCTATTATTCTGTGTGTCGGATGCACGGAGAAGCTGCAGCGTATGATCCGGTGCATACGGCGTAGAGGGGTTTACCATTATGTGTTGTTTTTGCACTGAGTAAGTTGGGTTTTTCTTCCATGTATCGGATACACGGTGCCCCAGTTGCTTATGACTCCTTGTATCGAATACGCGGAGCGATAGCAGCCTAATGCTGCGCGCCTGCGGAGCAATAGCGGCCGATCCATCCGTGCACCGCATTCAAATAATATTAGCGGCCTGTTAGTATTGTGTCCTGAGAATAATACGGTGTTATTATATCGTGTATTGGACACGCGGAGCAATAGGGGCTTATCGCATTGTGTATCGGACACACCGAATGATAGTGGCATGTTTTTCGTCTTACACGGAAGATGCGGGGTTTTATTCCGTGTACCGGGTACACATAGCAATCGGGGCTTATTACTCCGTGTACGGGATACATCGAGGAATAGGAGGTTATTACCTCGTGTAGCGCATATTCGGAGCAATCGCGGCCTAGTACTTCGTGTATGAGTAATCTGCGCTTATTATTCCGCGTATCGGATCCACGGCGTAATAGAGACTTAGATTTTCGCGTCTGCGGAATAGTCGGAGCCTAGTCTTCCGTGTATCGGACGCACGAAGTGTAGGCGGCCTATTACCGTGTGCGTCGGGTACACGGAGTAATTGTGGCTTACTATTCCGTGTATCCGTGTATCGGATACACGTAGTAGTGGCTTTATTTCGTGCATTCGGAGTACCCGAAGCCTATTATTCCGTGTGCTGGACACGGAGAAATACGACCTTGTTAGTCCGTGTATCGGATACACGGGGTAGTGGCCGTTTATTATTCCGTGTATGCGGGGCGCGGGGCTTAGTACCCCGTGCATCGGATGTTCGGGGTAATAGCGGCCTACGTTTCGTATACACGGATTAATAAAAGGGCTTGCATTCCGAGTATCGGATACACGGAGCGTTCGGGGCTGATTAATTCGTGTATCGCATATTCGGAGCAATCGTTGCCTACTATTTCGTGTATACTGAGCATGCGGCGTTTATTATTCCGCGTATCGGGCGCACGGACTAATGGAGGCCTATCGTTCCGTGCGTGCGGGGTATTGGGTGCCGACTCTTCCGTGTATCGGATACACGAAGTGTCAACGGGTTATTCTTTTGTGCATTGGGTACACGGAGTAGCAGGAGCCTCCTTCCTATTCCATGTATATGAAAACCAGAACGGTAGCGGCCGATTACGCCGTGTATTCGGAGTACTAGGGGCTTCTTACTCCGAGTATTGGACACACGGAGAAATAAAAACTTATTCGTCCGTGTGTCGGATACACGGGTAATGATCCATGTGGCGTACCAGGAACCTCGTATTTTGTGTATCGGATGTTCGGAGTAATAACGGCTTGTCTTCTGTATATGCGGATCAATCGGAGCTTACTACTCCGTGTATCGTATACACGGAGTAATGGGGGTTACTTAATTCGTTTATCGGGCACGCGGAATGTCAGCGGCATATATTCCGTTTATACGGACCCGTACGGGGTCTTTTTTCCCCCGTGTATAGGATGTTATGAATAATAGGTGTGTATTGTTTTGGTGTATCGCATACTCGGGGCAATCGTGGCCTATTTTTTCGCGTGTGCGGGGTAATCGGTACCTATTAGCCGCGGATCGGATACGCGTAGCAGTCGCGGCCCATCGCTCCGTGCATGCGGAGAAATATGGCCAATTGTTGTTGTGTATCGGATACACGGAACCGTAATCGCTGGTTACTCCTCACGCATGGGATAATAGGGGTTTGCTCTACCGTGCATCGGATACACGGAGTTGTAGCGGCCTGTTGCTCCGTGTATCGGATACAGAGCAGCAGCCGCATATGATATCGCTTAGACGGAGTAATCGGGCTTCGGATACACTGAGTAGTATTGGCCCATTGTTCCGTGTATGTGGGGTAGTTGGCGCCTAGTATTCCGTGTAGCGGGTATGCGGGGCAATCGGACCATGTTTTTCTTTGTGCCGGGCACGCGGAGTAAAACAGGTTTTTGTATTCCGTGCATCGGACACGCGGAGTGTCAGCGGCCTATTATTCCGTGCGTGCGGAATAATAGTGGCCTGCCATTCCGTGTATCGGACACAGAATATCAGCGGCCTATTATTTTATGGCTTCGGGGGAGTAGGGGCCCATGTTTTTGTGTATCGGATGCACGGAGCAGGAGGGGTGTATTATTCCGTGTATCGGATACACCGAGTAACAGGCCGCTTACTATTCCGTGTATCCGACCGCGGGACAGGCTTGTGTTATACCACATACACGGAGTAATAGGGGCTTGCACCTCTGTGTATCCGATACACAGGGCAATGGGGGGTAGTTATTCCGTGTATGGGATCCGCGGAGGGCGGCTTGTTATTCCGTGAATACGGAATAACACAGGCGTGGTGTTCTGTGTACCCGACACACGGAGTAATAGCGGCGTCTTGTTCCGTGTATGCGGGCTAATGCAGGCCAACTTGTCCGCGTATCGGATATTCTGGATAGTTTTTATTTTTATTTTTGCATCGGGTACATCGAGTAATAGCGGCCCAGTACTTCGTGTACACGAAGTAATAGGGGTTTTGTTTCCGTGTATCGAGTACCCAGAATGATTGAGGCGTATTGTTCCATGTATCCGACACACGGAGTAATAGCGGCGTGTTATTCCGTGTCTACGGAACAACAGGGGCGTTTGTTCCATGTATCGGATACGCGGAGACATGACGGCCTCTTTACCGCGTATGCATAGATTATGCCGCGTACGTGCATACACGGACTAATTGGATATTTGTTATTCCGTATATCGGATACACGGAGTAATAGCGGTTTAGTATTCCGTGCGCCGGATACACGGAGTAATAGAGTTCTATTAGGGATCCGCACGGAACTCCGCACAGGGATTGCGGATTTTTGGAGGCATCCGCATAGGGATCCGCATGCCAATTCGCATAGGCATCCGCATAGGGATCCGCACAGGGATCCGCACAGGCATCGGCATCCGCATAAGGAGCCGCACAGGGATGCGCACACAGATGGTCCTCATAGGGATCCGCATAGAGATCCGCATAGGGGTAGTGGTCGCGGGCAAGGCGCGGTGCTCTCAGGCCCTTGTGGTGTTCGTAGGAGAGAGAGAGAGAGAGAAAAAAAAAAAGAGAGCAACGGGAGGAGAAGGACGATGACGGCGACAACGACGACGACGATGATGGACAAGGGAGGTAAGGAACGTACCTCTTATACGCCTCGTGGAGGCAACGACGCTTTCGCCAGCATGTATGTGCTCGACAACTCCTCGTCGCTCTTCGTTGTGCTCGACAACTCCTCGTCGCTCTTCGTTGTCGGTCGTTATAGTTGTCGTCGTTGTCGCCGTCGTCGTCCGTCGTCGTCGTCGTCATCATCGTCGTCGTCGCTTTTCGTTGTCGGTCGGTCGTCGTATTTGTCGACGTCGTCGTCGCCGTCGTCGTCGCCGCCGTCGTCGTCATCTTCTTCGTCGTCGTCGTCGTTGCGGTCGTCATCGCTCGCAGTCGTTGGTCGTTGCCAAACGCCTTCGAATTCTTTCGAGGGCCTTTGGAGGCCTTCGGAAGACCTCCGGAAGGCCTCTGGAGGCTTCCAGAGGTCTCAGGAGGTCTCCAGAGGCCTCGGGAAGCTTCTGGAGACTTCCAGAGGCGTCGCTCGTAGTCGTCGCCGTCGTCGTCGTCGTCGCTCGTCGTCGTCGTCGTCATCATCATCGTTGTCGCCGTCGTCGTCGTTGTCGTCGCTAGTCGTTGTCGTCGTCCGTCGTCGTCGTCGTCGTCGTCGTTCCTCGTAGTCGTCGTCGTCCTCATCGTCGTCGTCGTCGCTCGTCGCCGTCGTTGTCGCTCGTCGTCGTCCTCGTCCTCGTCGCTCGTCGCTCGTCGCTCGTCGCTCGTCGCTCGTCGCTCGTCGTCGTCGTGCGCGTGGACGTTGCGGGTGGGGGGCGTTACGCTTCCCCCCCATAACGTCGTTGTCGCCGCGAAGTAAGGAACGCGCTCCTGTTGCACGGCGCGAGGGGATCTGGGGCGGGCGCCCCGGGTTTCTCGGGTTTCGATGGTTTTGCGATGGGACGCGTGACCTTCCCGCACCAAACATGCGTGGACGTCCTGGGGTGTCAGGGCTGGGTTTTTCGTGTGGAAGGTTTCCGGGGGTCGGGCCTCCTCTGCAGCGCACCAAGGGGGTTTGGGCCGGGCGCCCTCCCGCGAGGCTGGTCGAGGAGCGGCAGCGGGCGCAGTTCGAGCACCTCGTGGAGCTCGAGCAGCTGCAGCGGCGGCAGCCTGGGCAGCTGCACCTGCGCACGCCTGCGGCAGCGCCGCAGGGCCCGCGGGAGGAGCGGTCGGGGGCGCACAGGCTCGGAGCAGGGAGGAGCAGGGAGGAGCAGCAGCAGGAGGAGGAGGATGAGGAGGAGCAGGCTAGGAGGAGGGATCGACACCGCCGCTCTTCCCTCGTCTTCGGCTGTTTTGGACCTCCGGGGAGACCCTCGCCGCTACGGCCAGATTCGCCTCGAGGTCCTGGTCGGAGCACACCCCAGGAGCGGTCCAGGGAGTAGCGGCATCAGTATCGTTTGGTTTTCCCCCCAAGAACACAGATGGGGGCCGCGGCGAGGCTCCCGACCTCCAGTCGGGGGCGTCCAAGAGAAGGAGCGAGGACCAGGAGTGCGTGGACATCACGGCCAGGGCCATGACATCTCCCTTTACTTCACGGCCCCTTCCCCTGCCGCCCCCCGCTCCCCCTCGTCCGCTGATCCCCCGCTTTGCTGGCTCCCCTCCTCGGCGCACCCGGTACGAAGAAGGCGACCCCCCCGAGAGGCCCATGCCCGGAGACACCAACCGAGAAGGGACCGATAATTGCACCGAGAAGGGCCCCTCGGCTTCCGAGGAGGCCTCCCCTCCCATGGCCGACGCCCGGGCCCGTTCTGCGGGCGCTTGCCCGGCCGCGGCCACCAGGGGGCCCCCCTCGGGAGGCCCGCAGAGGGCCACACGGGGAGGCCCAGGAGCCTCGAGTGTCTGGCTCGAGCCCTCCCCTCCGCTGCCCCTCTGGGCGTGCGCCCGCCGGCGCCCGTGTGCGGGGCGCGCCCGGCAATGGCCACGTGGGGAGCCCTTTGGGAGGCCCGAGCTGGTTCTGCCCCCCCCCCCCCCCCACCACCCCCACGACGAACAGCTTTTTTGCGTCGGCGGCTGGGCAGGGGCCGTCTGCGCTGGCGGGGGAAGCTAACTCAACGCCCCCGCCCCCCCCTCCCACGACGAGCACGCGAAGCAACCTAGAGGGCCCCTGAGGACGCAGAAGAGCCTCCTCCTCCTCCTCCTCCTCCTCCTCCTCCTCCTCGATTCCATTGTTATGCTGCATCTTCGGGGGGCCTCGCATGTCCCCAACATTGGTGTCTTTTCTGGTGCCCGACGCGGGCTCGATGCGGACTCGACGCGGAGTTTGCGCGGATTCGACGCGGGTTCGACACGGATTCGACACGGATCCGATGTGTCCGACACGGATTCGACGTGGATAGGGCCGCGACGGGACAGACAAGGTCCCCCGAGGATGCACCATAACAATCCATTCTCCCCTCGCCATCCCTGTTGCTTTCCAGGCGTGCGCCGTCGCGCGCACGGAGCGACGCGAGAAGCATGGTTTTGCTCACGTCGGAGACCCCAGCAAGCAAGTGATCTTGGCGCGACCCCAAGGGGGGTTTCATTTTTCCTTTAGCGCAGGTCAGAGCAGTCCTGAGCCATGCCATGCTAGGCGCTGCTGGGCGTTGCCTGGCCTTGCCTGGCACTGCGTGGCATTGCTTGGAGCCACTGCCTGGAGCCGCTCTTTGGTTCTATGCCTAGCATGATGTGCCAGTTTTCCACCACCACTACCATAGGTCGGACGGGGGAGAATGGAGCTTGGTAGGTCCGCCTCCCCCTACTCCTCATCCTTGTCCTTCTTCTCCCCCGCCTCCCTCCCTGTCCGAGTGGTGGCGGGAAATCGGCCCGTCATAGCAATGCCTCGCATTGCCTACCCCGAGCAGCGCCGGGCGCCTCCCCCTAACAAAGAGACCCGCACCCGGATGGGCGCCCAGAACGCCGCCGACAGATGGCCCCGCACCCGCCCGCGTCATCCATGCCAGCAGGTAGCAGGATGGGAAAAGGAGGAGGACGAGGAGGACGAGGAGCAGGAGGAGGAGGAGGAGGACGAAGGGGGCGGAGCAGGAGGAGGAGGAGGAGGAGGAGGAGGAGGAGGAGGAGGAGGAGAGGAGAGGAGGAGGAGGACGAGGAGGAGGGAGGAGGAGGAGGAGAGGAGGAGGAGGAGGAGGGGAGGAGGGAGGAGGAGGAGGAGGGAGGAGGAGGAGGAGGAGGAGGAGGAGGAGGAGAGGAGGAGGAGGAGGAGGAGGAGGAGGAGGAGGAGGAGGAGGAGGAGGAGGAGGAGGAGGAGGAGGAGGGGAGGAGGAGGGAGGGAGGAGGAGGCGGGGAGGAGGAGGAGGAGGAGGAGAGGAGAGGAGAGGGGAGAGGAGGAGGAGGAGGAGGAGGAGGAGGAGGAGGAGGAGGAGGAGCAGGAGGAGAGGGAGCAGGAGGAGGACACACCGACAGAATCCATCGCCGACTCCCAGGAAGATATGGGAACCTATGGGAAGCGGGGTGGAGCACGAAGGCCCAGCACATATTAGGAACATAGGGGGAGTTTGGGGATCTGTGTCTGTTCATTCGTGTGTCCCTGGGCCGCTTTGAAGTACGGGGTCCTCAGGCAAAGCCTTACTGGGGGGGACAAGCCCTAGCCGCGCCAGCCCTCTGCGCTCCCGCCCCAGGAGGAGTCCCCAGGGAGGGCTGAGAGGGCCTCCGGAAACGTCGAAGAGCCTCTCCTGGAACGCTCGACGCTCGGCCCCCCCTCGATCCTCGATGTGGATCCTCGATCCGCGACCCTCGACATCCTCCCTCGACCTTCGATATCCTCGGCCTCGATCCGCGACCCCCATCCTCGATATTCTCGCCCCGGATCCTCGACCGTTGATGCCCTCCCTCGCCCTGCAGGGCCTCCGCGCACCCGCCCTGGGAGGAGCCCCGCCAGCCAGCGCCCCGGCGGGCCGCGGACGCGGAGGCCCAGACGGACGGCTCGCCGCGGCCCGCGGCACGTTGGGCCCCCGCGGGGGCCCGCGGACCGATGGCCGCCCGGGACGGCTGCGGGGCGGCGGCGGCGCGGGGCCGCCGCGGGGGCGGCCAGAACCCGAGGGGGAGGAGGGGGAGGAGGGCGGGGGGCGGGCGGGGGAGGAGGGGCGTGGAGGCAGAGAGTGGGGGGGGAGGAGGAGAAGCAGGAGGAGGCAAAGGAGGAGGAGTAGGAGGAGGAGGAGGAGGAGGAGGAGGTTCGAGGGCCCACGTTCATTAATGGTACTTCAACGCCCGGGCTCAGCGTATTTGCTGCGTCCTGACTGCCTGGGACTTCAACACAGAGAATCAACATTGCACCAGGGAGCCATTCCGTGGACTTTTGAAGACGAATGCTTGCGGTGCTCAGGCGAGCCACATTTTGAATACGAGCCGCCCTCCATCTCTGAATATGGTGCAGATGTCAAGTTTCAGGATCGCCTACGGTAAGGAAGTCTCAGTCAAAGCGCCCCGCCCTCCCCACCAACACTTCTAGAGGGTGTAACAAGGATGAGTTACGTGTGCGGAATGTTAGCCAGCGTGGGCCCCAAACAATGAAATCCTACCATCTATGCGTTGCAATCCAGGTGGAGCAATCAATGTGACGCAATGCATTGCAGTGCAATGCGATTGCAGAGCAATGCAAGACAATGCAAAACAGTTCGAAGCCATGCGCAGCGATGCAAAGCACTGCGCAACAGTGCAACGCAATGCAAAGCAGTGCGCCGCAATGCAACTCAATGTACAGCGATGCAAACACATGCCAAGCAACGCAAAACATGGTACAACAACATCAGGCCATGTACAACACGCAACGCAATGCACATCGACGCAGTTCAATGCAAAGGCGTGCAAAGCGATGCATTGCTGTGCGATGCAAGCAAGTGTAAAGCAACGCCCTGCAATGCATAGCAATGCGAAGCAGTGCAAGGTGCGAGCCTCGCTCGCACGATCAAAGTCGTGACCGAGGACCGCGGCGACGGGCGGGGACGGGCGGCCACGAGCCAGACCGACAACCGGACCCAGTTCCGAAAAGAGAATGACGAGCTCCCAAGTGCGAGCACGGCTTGGGGAAACTGGACGGAGGAGGCGGAGGAGGGGGACGAGGAGGAGGGGGATGGGGCAGGAGGAGGAGCAGGAGGCGGGGGAGGGGGACGAGGAGGAGGAGGAGGAGGAGGAGGAGGAGGAGGAGGAGGAGGAGGAGTGGCAGTAGTAGGAGGAGGAGGAGGAGGAGGAGGACGAGGACGAGGACGAGGACGAGGACGAGGAGGAGGAGGAGGAGAAGAGGGAGGAGGCTTCGAGCTTGTCAGGAGTTCTTGTCTGCAGATGTTGTGATCGTTCAGGAGACCCACTTGTCTGGCCACCGCTGTACGGAGTCAGAGACGGATATCAGGCGTCTTGGATGGCGCGCCTGCTCGTCTCCTGCTGCTGACGTGATTCCGGGTTCGCAGGGGCATGGAGGTCCCATCACGATGATTATTCTCATCCACATATTAGCTAGGCTTGAAACGGATAAATCTGAGGTGCTTGTCCCTGGTCGCATCGCCGTCATGTGTCATGTTGGTTTTGCCAGAGATTGAGTGCTGCTGATTAACGTGTGCTTTGCGAGTAGAGATGGCACGGGCCTCAGCAACAGGCAGTTGTTGATGACGTTGGCAGGGAAGCTCAACTGTCTGCAACTCCCCGGCATCATCGGGGGGGGACTTCAGCTGCACGCCCGATGAGGTCCGTGAAGCTGGTGTGATGAGTTCCTTTTGCCGTTGATATGTGGGCCCCTGCCACTGCAACGTTCCTCTCGAGTAGACGCACGCTCGACTTCTTCCTGGTTGCCGATACGCTTCGGTGCAGAAGTTTGAAGTTTTGGCAGAGGTTCTGATTAGCACTCACGCTCACGCGCCAGTTCGCCTGACCTTGGATTCTGTGGTTGCCCGCCCGATGGTGCATATTGAACATGTGCCCTGGCCATTCCCTGCGGAACGTCCTGCTGGATGCCGTGCGTATGACCATTCGGAGCCACGGAAGCTGCCAGGCACAGGTGCACTCGCGTCTTGGGGAGAGGCCTCAGACGGCTGAGCTGACTACGCCATAACACCAGGCGGGAGCTGAGGTATGTGGCCTGGGCCGGAGACGAGGCTCACAAGTATCGGGTTCGTGAGCGTCGTCTTGTGACGGTGGGGCTGCCCAGGAAACGAGAAGCCCACACAAGGCAACGCGCTGTTTATTGCCACGCAGCTCGTGGCTGTGATGAAGTTGCTGACCACTACCACATGCAAGGCGCAGTGCTCCATTGTTGCAGGCGAGTCGGTGGCTCCCATCACGCGCAACCTCCCCGAAAGGCTTTCGGGGGAAAGGCAGAGGACACTGAGCAAGTAGGAGGGGACATTGAAGGATGGGAGCGATGGGGAAGAGGGGGCTGGGGGAGGGGAGAGGTGGAGGTGGACGTCGATCTGATCGTCGTTTTCCGTTTTCCCTCGTTCCTCTTCGTCTGGGGGCAGTCTGATTTCTTCGTCCTTTCGCTTTCACATCCCCCCATCCTCTTCCAGCTACTGCGGAAGGTGCTGCTCATCCCCATTCAGTTTTCTCCTCCCCCCCTCCCCCTCCCCCTCCCACATCCCCCTCACCCTCTCCCTCCTGCGGGCCAGGCGTTTTGCCTGAGACGTACTCACCGCTCTTGATCCTGAAGCTTGAAATTTGTAAAAGTTCAAAGGGTGGAGGGACGCCCGTTTTCAAAATATGGTTGTCGCCTCGGCGCCGTGCATATTCGTTTCAACAGCTTGCAACAGCTTCAAAGATGCAGGGCGGCCCGTTTTCAAAATGTTGCTCTCGCCTTCGCGTCGCGCGCATTCGTCGCAAATATTTGCAATTTATTCAAGGACTACATTGAAGATCGGCAGAACGCAACAATCACGTTGATTCGCGGTGTCTCGTTAATTGGCGGCGTTAGGGTCCCAGCAATTCTGCGTTGGCGCGATGGAGGATCCTCGGACGGCTGTCTTTCAACGGGGCGCTCCCCGCAATGATAAGAGATTCCTGCAGGGACGCATGAACAGGGAGCTCGCAGGGGTGGTTCGCTGCAACATCGTTGATGCATCTTGGGTTTGCACTGGTCTGCCTCCTCCTTGCCAGCCTGGAACATATCCCTATCCCTATGCTGGGCACCTCCTCACCACGATGCCAATCTTAGGGACTCCCTTATTTTTGGAGGGCGAACCCCTAGGATTGTCATCGCCTTTTTTTGGCGTGTCAGACTCAGGGATAGGATCACGTTCGAGGCTGGCAACCTCCCCCTCCACGAGGAAGACAAGGCTCACCCCCACGGGCGGCCTCCAGCAATCCCCACCGGAGGCCCGCTGCCCCCGCCCGACCCGCACCCTCCGACGGAGGCTGGCGGCACGGGGCAACAGGCGCGATCGGCCCCGTCGCCCGCTGCCGCCGTCGCCGCCGCCGTCGCTGCGGCCGTCGCCGCGGCCCGCGCCCGCCGCAGCAGAGGAGGAAGAGGAGGAGAAGCCGAGGAGGAAGAGGAGAAGCCGAGGAGGAAGAGGAGGAAGAGGAGGAAAAGGAGGCAAGAGGAGAAGCCGAGGAGGAAGAGGAGGAAGAGGAGGCGGAGGAGAAGGGGGAGGAAAAAGAGGAAGAGGAGGAGCAGGAGGAGAAAGAGGAGGAGAAAGAGGAGGAGGAGGAGGAGGAGGAGGAGGAGGAGGAGGAGGAGGAGGAGGGGGAGGGGGAGGAGGAGGAGGAGGAGGAGGCGCTTGGCCGAGGCACCGGGGAGGGACGCGCCACCCCCGCCTGGCCGGGCAGCGCCCAGCGCGGCGCCATACGCCCGCGATGAAGAGGCACAGGCCCCTGTTTTTTTCATTCCGAACCCGCTGTACCTGATTTACAGCACTTTGATCATCAAGTACCCCTTGTACTTGATCATCTTTACCGAGCTTTACAAGAACCCCCAGGATATCGTTAACCAACCGCGGGTGAACCTTCAAGGTTTGGTCAGGCTCCGGGGTGGCCTGTTACTATTCAGGTGCGGCACCAAGATGGAACACCTACGGGAGTACCAGTTCCATCTGAGATTTTCCCGCGCTCTTCGAGACCATGGATACCGTAATCTTGAGGCAGCTGTCCACCGTAGGCTGGCCCACGCGCCCCGCAAGGGCAACTCCACAGCGGAGGGCCTGGCCATCCTCGCGCGACAATGTTGGAGTGCGAGTGGCGGGGCCGCCAGCGGCAACTTCAAGCTCAACAAGCACTGTGCCGAGTTCGTACTAGTCAGTTTTCACGGCGCTCGTTGTTAAGACGACAGCGAAGATTGCGGCGCCGTTCAGTGCGACCTCGGGCAATCAAGCCTCGCGCTCCCCCTGGCACTGCCCGCCGCGGACTACCAGCAGCGCTGCGGCGGCCGCCGGCGGAGCTACGCGGACCACGAGCAGAGCGACGCGGACCATAAGCAGAGCTACGACGGCCACGAGCAGAGCTGCGCCGGCCACCAGAAGAGCTACGCGGACCCCAGGCCGGGCGACGCAGACTACGAGCAGAGCTGCGACGGCCACCAGCAGAGCTACGCGGACCGCCAGCAGAGCTACTGCTGCCACCAGAAGAAGTACGACGGCCACCAGCAGAGCTACGAGGGCCACAGACCGGACTGCGACGGCCACAAGCAGAGCTACGAGGGCCACCAGCAAAGCCACGCTGACCAGAAGCAGAGCTACGACGGCCACCAGCAAAGCTACGCAGACCGCTAGCAGCGCGACTCGGAGCACAAGCAGAGCTACGACGGCCACCAGCAAACCTACGAGGGTCACATGCCGGACTACGACGGCCACCAGCAGAGCTACGCGGACCACCAGCAGTGCCACGAGGGCCACGCGCAGAGCTGCGACGGCCGCCAGCAGAGCTACTTCGGACCACGAGCAGAGCAACGCGGACCACAAGCCGAGCTACGACTGCCACAAGCAGACTTATGACGGCGACCAGCAGAACTACGCGGACCTCAGGCAGAGCAGCGCTGACCACGAGCAAAGCTACGACTGCTTCCAGCAGGGCTACGACGGCCACCAGCAGACCGACAGGGGCCACAAGCCAGACTACGACGGCCACAAGCAGAGCTACGACGGCTACAGCAAAGCCACGCGGACCACAAGCAGAGCTACGACGGCCACCAGCAGAGCTGCGCGGACCAAGAGGTCAACGCGGAGCACGAGCAGAGCCACGACGGCCACCTCCAGAGCCACGAGGGCCACGGCCACAAGCAGAGCCACGACGACCACCAGCAGAGCTACGAGGGCCACGGGCAGAGCTACGACGGCCACCAGCAGAGCCACGCGGACCGCGAGCAGAGCAACGCGGACCACAAGCAGAGCTACGACGGTCACAAGCAGAGCTACGCAGGCTACCAGTAGAGCTACGCAGACCAGAAGCTGGGCAACGCGGACTACGAGCAGAGCTGCGACGGCCACCAGCAGCCCGACGCGGACCACAAGCAGAACAGCTCCGGCCATCAGCAGGACTATGTCGGCTGCAAACAGAGCTACGACGGCCACCAGGGGGAGCTCGCGCGGTGGGGGGTCGCACAAACGACCCCCAACTGCCCGGAGGCACGGGCCGAGCTGCGCGCCCGACAGCTAGAACTCGCAGGGCCACGCGGGCGCGAGGCGTGGGCCCGAAAGCACGCGATTCAAATCTTTCCGGGCCATCGATGCGGAAGGAGACAGGCGCGCCGGGGCAGGCCATGCCGTAGATGCCTATGGGTTGCACACCTGCGCGTGCGAAGACATCTTCCGCGTGCTCCAGCGCCTTTCCAGATCCGAACGCAACTTGCTGTATGAAGACAGGCCTGGAGGTTTCTCATGACAAAGATGAAGACGACGAAACTGAGTCTACAAGGTGTGCGTTGCTGGCATCATGGGCGCTGCGAACCTCGAGGTTCTCTGAGGATGCCTTCCACGGGGGGGGAGCGACCTACGACGTCAACGGCTGCGCTCCTCCCCTCCGAGGCCACGGCGACACTGCTCTCCCCCTCTCGGCGTCCTCCGACGCTGTGACGACGCGCGGCCCCCGCCCCCCCTCCCTCGTCGCCGGTGGCCCACCAAACCCGCGGGGGCGCGGCGGAGGTCGTGGTCTACATGATTGCGTGAGCCGTTGCCACGTACCCTGGCGGCTCTAGGCGCCGGGCGCGGCCCGCCCCCGCGGCGGGGCGCGCTCCGCGCGCGCGCGCGAGTTGGGAGAACGCGCGTGCGCGCTTGTGGCGGCGACGAGGAGGATGAGGAGGAGGTGGAGGAGGAGGAGGAGGAGGAGGAGGAGGAGGAGGAGGAGGAGGAGGGGGAGGAGAAGGTCCTAGGGCTGTCTCGAGCATCCTCGTGCCTCCTGCGGCTTCTGGGGTTTCCTGGAGCCTCCTGTGGCTTCCTGCTGCCTCCTGGAGCTTCCTGGCGTTTCCTATGGCTACCTTGGGCCTTCTGGGGCCCCCTGGGACTTCCTAGTGCCTCCTGGGGCCTCCTGGCGCCTGTGGGTGCCTCCTGGGGCGGATTCCTGCTGCTTCCTGGCGCCTACTGGTGCCTCCTGTGGCCTTCTGGAGCTCCTTGGGGCTTCCTACGGTTTCCTAAGGCCTTTTGGAGCCTCCCGGAGCTTTCTGGCACCTCCGGGCGCCCCGATGCTTCCCGGGGGCTCCTGAGACTTCCTATCGATTCTGAGGCCTCCTGAGGCTTCATGGGGCTTCCCGGGGCATCTGGCGCGCCCTGGTGCCCCCTGGTGTTTCCTGGTGTGTCCGGGCTTCCTGCGGCGCCCCGGGGTATCCTTGGAGGCGCCCCGGTGCCTTCTGTGGCCTCTTGGGGTTTCCTGATATTTCTTGGGCCCTCTTGGGCTTTCTTGGAGCCTCCTGTTGCTTTCTGTGGCCTCCTGGGGTCTCTTGTTGCGTCCTGGGGCCTCCTAGGTTTCCTGGTGCCTCCCAGTGCTCCCTGAAGCCTCTTGGGTTTTTTCGGGGTGTCCTGGGGCCTCCTGGCGCCTGGGGGCTCCCAGGGCCTCCCTTGGGGGTGCGCCCATGAACGCCGCGTGAAAGCGGGTTCCCAAGGGAGCGCCCATGGGGCGTTTTTGGGCAATGCGCCGCTCACCCGCCGACGTAGTGCATCGGGCTCTCCGTTGAACGCTTCGGCCACTGGGCGCTGGCTGCCTGGCGATTGTCAGGGCCGGCGTTCGCTCTGGAGACAGAGAGAGAGAGAGAGGGAGAGGGAGAAGGAGAGCGAGAGAGACAGAGAGGGCGAGAAAGAGAGAGAGAGAGAGAAAACAACAAAACAATTCAACACATGCCCCCAAAGTTACGAAACCCTTCCCCACGGGAAGCGAATATTTGCATGGACGCCCCATGCAGAAGAACATGCATGATCTGCACTGCGCTCATCTCCGCCGTGCCTCCCAGGAGCCCACGAACAAATTGCAACATATGCGCAGTTGGTAGCCTGCGAGGGTACTGCGAGGTCTCGGCTGGTTCCGCGTGGCCCCCGACTCCGCTGGATCTTCCATGAGCCCACGGAAGTGGCGACTGTTGCGCAGTTCGCAGCCTCCCAACGAGCTGCGAGGTCTTGGCTACTCCTTTACTTCGCCGTGCCTCCCAGGAGCCAGCGCTAGTGGCGACAGTTGCGCAGTTCGCAACCATCCATGGAACTGCGAAGTTTCAGGTGCTCCCTCACTCCGCCGTGCCTCCCGGGAGCCTGCGAACATTTGGACAGCGGCGCAGTTCGCAGCCCCCCAAGGAGACGCGAGGTTTCGGGTACTCCCCCACTCCGCCGTGCCTCCCTAAAGTCCACCAAAGTTGCGACAGTTGCGCGGCTTGCAGCCTGGGGTACGCCCCTTTTTCCGCCGCGCCTCCCAGGAGCCCACGAGAGTGGCGACAGTTGCCCAGTTCGCAACCTCGCAGGGACCTGTGAGGTGTCGGGTATTCCCCTACTCCGCCGTGCCCCCCAGCCAACGAAAGTGGCGACATTTGCGCAGTCCGCAGCCTCACAGCGAGCTACGGGGTCTCGGCTACTCCCTTACTCCGCCGTGCCTACCAGGTTCCCACGAACTTGGCGACAGTTACGCAACTCACAGCTTCCCATGGAGCTGCGAGGTCTCGGGTATTCCCCTACTCCGCCGTGTCTCCCAGGAGCCCACGAAAGTGGCGACAGCTGCGCGGCTTGCAGCTTCGGGTACTCCCCTGCTCCGCCGTGCCTACCAGGTTCCCACGAAAATGCCGACAGCTGCGCAGTTCGCAGCCGCCCAGGGAGCTGCGAGGCTTCGGGCTACTCCCCTACTCCGCCGTGCCTCCCAGGAACCTTCCAAAGTTGAGATACTTGCGCAGTTTGCAGCCCCCCAGGGAGCTGTGAGGTCTTGGGTACTCCCCTACTCCGCTGGACCTCCCGGGAACCCACGAAAGTGGTAACATTTGCGCAGTTCGCAGCCTCCCATGGAGGTGCGAGGTGTCGGGTACACCCCTATTCCGCCGTGCTTCCCAGGAGCCCACGAAAGTTTGCAACAGCGGCGCAGTTCGCAGCCACCCAGAGAGCTGCGAGGTTTCGGTCACTCCCCTACTCCGCCGTGTATCTATCCTCGGATCCAACGAACTTCTCGACAATTGCGCAGTTCGCAGCCTCCCAGGGAGGAGCTTCGAAGTGTCGGGTATTGCCCCACTTCGCCGTGCCTTCCAGGAACTTACGAAAGTGGCGGCAGCTGCGCAGTTCGCAGCCTTCCAGGCAACTGCGAGGTCTCCCGTACTCTGACATTCCGCCGTGCCTCCCTGGAGTCCACGAAAGTGGCGAGAGATGCGCAATGGGCAGCCACCCAAGGAGCACCGCAGGAGGAGGCAGGACAAGGGGGGAGGAAGGGGGGAGGAGAAAATGTGCGACCGCAGTGTTATTCTGAAAACGAGAACTCAAGACAGGAGAGTTGGTAAAACAAGGGAGTGGGAGAGAGAGAGAGAGAGAGAGGGAGAGAGAGAGAGAGAGAGAACAAACAACGTACATAAAGAGAACGCTACGTAAGAGAAAGAGACAGAGAGACAAGGAGAGAGAAGGAGAGAGAAAGAGCGAAGCATCTCGAAAAGGCAAAGATCTCGAAAAACAGCGGCGAGCAGCTGGCATTGTGCACAATGGCATGGGTTATCGCACTGAGTGGGAAGACGTCTTCTGCTTGGCGTTCGGTCCTACATGGTGGTCCTTGCGTGACGCATGCCCAGATGTACAGGCCTGGAGAGCAATACGCCCGCAGTTCGTTCGTACAGTCTGCACGCTGTGGACCCTCCCGGGCCCCCCGTGCACAAGGGCCGAAGAAGATCCCGTTGCCGGGCCTCGCGATGCCAAGCGGGCCAATAGCGGCAGCGACAATCTGGAGAATTGTCCAACTTCACATGGTCTGAATTGTCCTCCCACAAAGTTTTGGCGTGAGTGCAATTATCTGACTCTTGTCGTAGATTGTAAGCCACTTGCGGATGTCATTTGTGGCCACGCTCCGCTCCGGGACGCTTCGCTGTCCCCAGCTTTCGAACGAATGACGGCGACCCCTTTCAGCTTGTTTTCAGAGGGCTGGACGCCGGCATCACGCACTGCGGACTCTGTTAATTGGCAAAAGCGCGGTTACAACAAAATCGCAGATTTCTTAGCCAATTTTACAATGGATACCGGTCGGAGGTGGACCAAGGAGGTCGAGCCTCCAGTGCCAGATTTCTGCCCTACCGTGGCCAATTTCATTTGCCACTCCGACGGCGGCATTCGCCGCGGGAGCTGTTCAGCGGCCGCTTGGGTTGTAGAAGCCGTTGTCCTCCAAGACGGCCGCTGTCACGCATTTCCTGTGAAATTTAGCGGCATATATTTCGAATCTCTGGTCTCTTCCTTCACCGCCGAGACCGTCGCCTTAGACGACGTTGTCTCCTTCGTTTCACGCTTTATTTGTAGATCGACACATACCAAGCGGGCGCGCGTATAGCCGTCCACCACCCCTCTTTCCTATTTCTAGGCCTGTCACCGTGGTGACCGAGGGCGTCCGAAAGAAAAAAAGAGAGAGAGAGAGGAATATAACATGAAACAAAGACAGCAGGGGGAAGAGAGAGAGAGAGGGAGAGAGAGAGAGAGAGAGAGTGTGAGAGAGAGTGAGAGAAGGAGAACATGAGGACAACATGTTGGATGTGGGCCCTCCCTCCCCCCTCCTCCCCCCCACCCCTGCCCCCGCCCACCGTGTCCTCGCCCCCTTTTCCCCTTTCCCCCCCTCAGCAGCGCCCCCCCCCCCCGGACGGACACGACCACGGACCCGCCCTTCCCCCGCCCCCCAGGCCGGCCGGCCCGGCAGCGAAGACGCGTCGGCGGTCGACGGCCCGTGGGGCAGGAGGCGCTCGCGCGAGCGGCCCCTCCAGCAGGGAGGGGGGGGCGAGGGGAGGGGGGGAGGGAGACGGGGGGGGAGGAGGAGGAGGAGGAGGAGGAGGAGGAGGAGGAGGAGGAGGAGGAGGAGGAGGAGGAGGAGGGAGGAGGAGGAGGAGGAGGAGGAGGAGGAGGGACTGAGGGACTGAGGGACTGAGGGACTGAGGGACTGAGGGACTGAATACCTCGCGGGTGCTCCCGCGCTCGGCGCGACGGCCGCGGCGCTGTCAGGTGAGTTGTCGACTCCAGACAACGGGGATGCGCAAGGCACCGAAAACAGCCCGACCCCAGGAGGGGGCCAAGCGCGAGCCCGAAAAAGGCCCCAGCCCAGGAAGGCCCAGAGAAGGGAACCACAGAAACCCAGCTACTGTCTGAAGACGTCCCCCCCCGCGCCCCCCCGACGCCCTCCCCCCTCCCAGGAGGAGCAAGAGGAGCAGGAGGAGGAGGAGGAGGAGGAGGAGGAGGAGGAGGAGGGATGAGGGTGAGGAGGCCGAGGAGAAGGAGGAGAAGGAGGAGGAGGAGGAGGAGCAGGAGCAGGAGCAGGAGCAGAAACAGGAGCAGGAGCAGGAGCAGGAGCAGGAGGAGGATGGAATGAGGCTGCGGCACGACAACCCAACGACAGGAGACGACCACCCTCGCGACCCCAGCGATGACACGCCCACTACCAGGACCGCTGCGACCACCACGATCACCACTACCGCGACAACCACCGCGACCACTACGACAGGATACGGCCACCATCGCGACATCCACGACCTCCTACACGACCGCCATTACGACCACGGAGCGACCCCCCCCGACGCCCCCCGGCCTCCGTTAATTACGTCCTTCCCTCCTGCCTTGCCGCCCGTGCCTGCAGTGTTCGCCTCCTCGCCTCGTCAATTCGCCAATTCGTGTCATCGATCATGCTTCAATCTTGCAAGGAATGCGTCGAGGCGGCGGCGACGTTGGCTTCTGCGGGAGCGTTTGTCGGGCAGGGTCGGGCCCAGCGACGCGGCCCACTGGCCCGCCTCCTCCTCCTCCTTCTCATCCTCCGCCTGTCCTCCTCCTCCTGCGCGGATTGCCTCGCCCCTCTGTTGCTGCCTGCTGGCTCGCCTCAATCCTCATCCTTTTCAGCGCTGGGACGGAGGGGGCAGGGTGGAGGGAGGACGGAGGAGGGAGGGGGGGACCAGGCAAGAGGGGAGGGGGGATGAGGTAACGAGGGAAAAAGACGAAAGAGCCAGGGCGAAGGAGGATTTTTGGGTATTCGTTGGAGTCCTTTGGAGGCCTGCAGGGACCTGGAGGGGCTCAGCCTCAGCCTCCACATGCCTCCAGGGGGAAGGAATCGGACGGGCATTGGGGCGGCGGAGGGCACCAGGACGGAGAGGTGTGGGATGAGGCGGGGAGGAGGGCGTCAGGGGCGAGGATGGTGAAAGGAGAGGATGAACGTTGAGGGGAGGAGGTGGGGGGAGGGGGTGGGGAGCGGAAGAGCGGCATGCGGGAGGGGGTAAGGACCACAGTACGTGAGATGAGGATGAGAAGGAGGAGGAAGAAGATGAGGACGATGAGGAGGATGAGGACGAGGACGATGACGAAGACGAGGACGAGAACAATGACGAGGACGAGGACGAGGGCGAGGAGGACGAGGACGAGGACGAGGACGAGGAGGTGGAGGAGGAGGAGGTGGAGGAGGAGGAGGAGGAGGAGGAGGTGAGGATGATGCGAGGCGGCCCCTCCGCCGCCAGGGCCCGCGCCAGCAGCGGCACCCCGCGCGACGGCGAGCGCGGCCGCAGCGGCAGCCGCCGCCGCGTGCGCGTCCATCTGCACGTCGGTCCGCGAGCCCGCTGGTCGTCGTCGCCGTCGCCGTCGCTGTCGTTTTCGTCGTTGTGCCGAGGCCTCCGGCGTGCTGCAAGAACTGAACGGATGCGTTTCTCGCTGCCTTTTGGTCGGCCCTGCGGGGCAAGAACCCGTTGTCGTAGGCCGCGAGCGCTATGGATTATGGACTATTGGGCCGTTCTGGGGCCATCTTGGAGGCAGCTTGGGCGATCTTTGGGGGCTCTTGGGCCGTCTCGGGCCGTCGGAAGATAGAAAAGAAGCATTTGCCGAAATCCTTCAAACACCGCACGAAAATCTATGATTTTCGCCTCTTCGAGCCTTCCTGGGGTTGCTCTTGGAGGCCTCTTCGACCGTCTTCGAGGCCTCTTGGAGGCCTCTTGGGCCGTGCTGGGCCATCTTGAGGCCTGCATCTTGGGCCGTCTTGGAGGCATCTTGGGGCCATCCTCGCCCCCGAGCCGCTGTCGCCGTCGCCGCCCCCGTCAGGCCGCAAGCGGCGCGACCACGGCCCTGGCCGGCCAGCCGGCGGCCAGGGCGATGCCCGCGCCCTCGGGGCGCGGCCGTGCCGGGAGCGCGCCCCGGCGCACCAGGAGCGCACGCCCGTGGAGCGCCGCCCGTCGAAGGCGAACCGCATTCCTCGTCGCAACGGCTGGATTCGCTTCGAAATCCTGGTCAGAACGCACCCCGGGAGAGGTCTGGGGAATAGCGGTATCGGTACCTTTTGGTTTCCCAAGGGTATGGTTGCGCCGCCGGTGGAGGGTGCCGCTCTGGCGCACCAAGAGCGCAGGCCCGTGGATCAGCGAGCCCCATCCACTTTTCGCAAAGTGCCCCCTCGCAAAGGTCTGAAACACACATGTCTGCATCGACGTGATGGATCGTGAAGCCCCCATGGCGGATCCAGGCCATTTGCGACTACGTAGTTCTTGTGCGAGTAGTGGAACGGGCTTGTCCAGTGGAGGGCCGCCTGTCGAAGGCGGGTCTCATGGGGCGGGTCGGGGTCCCGAGGGGCTGCTGCCCAGACTCTCCAGCGCTGAGAAGTCAAGGCGCAGGTTTTCTCAGCGTTCGGCCTCGGAGGGCCCGAGCCGGGCGCCGGGACCGTCGCCATGAGGAGCTGGCCATGAAGAATTGAAGCTGGCCCCGGGGGAGAGCGTCGGGACTTCGAGGACCGCGCAGTGACCAAATCCAGGCGTTGCATGTCTGGGTGCGGTCAAGCCTTCGGTCGTTTTCTGTGGTTCTTGGAGGTTTTCTCGGCTCGGGATGCCTTCCAGCAGCTGCGCTTCGTCGAGGGTTGCCCAAGGGTGCCCAGATCGTCCCGGATGGCCTCTGGAGGCCCGAACCGAAATCCACCAGGCGTTGGGGAAGGCGGGGGGGGGACATCATGGCCAGGCCCATAGTATCGCCTCGGATGTCATGGACCCCTCTTGTTGTTTCAAAGCGTTCCCTGGACCCCTGCTGTGCCGCGCACGGGCCTCGGGCCTGGGACGGGTCAAGGTCCGAGGGGTCACCCGCGGGGGCGCGAAGATGATCGCGCTTCGCGCGTCGCGGTCTTCAGGGGCAACGTTAGGGGGAAAGGCTCGTGGAGGTACGCATCGGCCCCCAGTCGCCCACTGATCGCCGATATGAGCCCGATAGCGCATCTCGCCCAGGACGGCGGTTTTGCTATCGAAGGCCTATCGCCGATCTAGCGGCGATGTATCGCCGATCCCAGGTCGATGCCTCCGCCCCCCCTCCTCCTCCTCCTCCTCCCTCCTCCGCCTCCCTCTCCTCCTCCTCCTCCTCCTCCTCCTCCTCTCCTCTCCTCCTCCTCCTCCTCCTCCCTCCCTCCTCCTCCTCCTCCTCCTCTCCCCCCCCTTCCTTCCCCCCCCTTCCTTCCTTTTCTCGTCCCTCCCCTCCCTCAGAGCTGTCTCTCGGAGCGGTGCCCCCCCCCCCCCACGCTGCCCCTCGGAGCGGCTGCCCCTTCCAAAGGGGGGCGGCGCGGGGGCGCGAAGGCTGTCGAGAGCGTCGTGCGTCGCGGGGCGCGGGGCGCGAGGCGGGGCGGCCTGGGAGGATCTCCTCCTCCTCCTCCTCCTCCTCCTCCTCCTAGTTAGTTTTCCAGCGTGAGCTGTCGAACCATGTATGGCTTGAGCCATAGCGTTTACGGATCGTCGAATAAAAATTCAAACATATCTCAAGCATCTCTGATGGTTCTGAAGCCTCTTACCCCGAACTCATACACAATCTAACTCCGATGCTTGTCCTTTACAGAACCGTAGGAAAACAAACACAGCGGAGCGTGGAGCGATCCACAACTGCTTTAAACATACAGCTTAGCTCTATCTCGATAGCTTCTGTAAGACATGCAACAATGCTTTTCAAACATCAGGCTGGCTTGCTAGGCTACTGTGAAAACTCCTGTGCTTTCGAGCTTTATCGAGGAAGCTGGAGGTAGGACGAGTGAGGAGCAGCAAACGCAAGGGCAAACGCTCATTTCTCCTCATCACCTGACTCAGCTCATGTCTCTCGCGGATAGTCTCCACGACTGCAACGCATATCGTAGTAGACGTCGTGATCTAGCTACTCCTGGAGGTTCTCGATCTCCTTCTCGGTAGCTTCCGGGTGTTGTGCTGCTCTCTTATGTCGAACTGCCTGGCCCTCGGTGAGGGTGATCTTCCACTTGCCGGTAGTGCAGTACAACAAGAGCTGATCGAACCAACCTTCGTGAGACCGTCGGCGAGCATGATTCTGGTTGGGACGTGTAGCAAGGAACGAATACGATGATGAACTCGATCTTCGCGAAGTGCCATGATGGCCACTCTCTGTGACTTGTCAGATGGTATACCGCGGCCACCTGTGATCAACTCGAAGAGGTCCATGCAATCTGTCACTGCATCATGCGGTATAATCGTGATGTCTTCTGGCTTAGCTCCAGCATGTCATGTGCGGTGATCGTCGCTCGTGGAGGCAGCAGCATCTGGCAGAACAACTCTGTGAGCCTTGCCGCGATCAGCTGACCCATCTGCGTGCATCCGATGGCCGAGAGCGTCTCCGCATGTGAGGTCGAGTGAGAAACTCTTGAAGCCTTGCGAGCACTGAAGAACAACGTGTGCGCATAGCCTCCGACCTTAGACAAGTCCTGACCAGTGATCCACTCGGGCGTGTCGATCTTCAGGTCGTCATGCATCATCATAACGAACTTGCCCTCGTACGGATAGCAGCTCTTCTTGCTTGCATGACCGCAGTCGTGGATGCTGCAGAGCCTCAGTGGAAACGATACTCGATGGTAGTGCAGGCCGTTCATCTCCTTCGTCTTGCGAGCCTTCGCGAGTACACGATTGGCCATCTTCATATGCTGAACTTGAGGGCACACCATCTCTGACTGCAACGAAACCACATCATGAGTGCTCTATCCACTCGCGTGAGGCATAGCCATAGCAAGCTGCAGACCAGCGACCTGAACTGGTGGTGCTCGTACTCGTCCAGCTCCTGGAAGTCCTTCTTGATGTTGCACGCGTTCGTGAACTTGGCCTCCGGCAGCTTCTCAAGGTAGTGCTGCTGGTGAACCAGCAGGTGTCCTGGGGTGAGCATCTCGTGCCTCATGCCCAGGTAGGTGAACGGAAGGCCTGTCCTCTTCGGGTTCCCGAACTTCTGTCCGAGCTTCTTGGCGATATGGTCGAGGAAGTCCTTCGTCGCTGCTAGAAGAATATCGTCCACGTGAATGATACACAGCGATACAACCTGCCAGCCATTGATGACCATCAGGAAGCACTCGTCATGGGTGCTCATCCTGTAGCCGATGTCCAGCTTCAGGTAGTGCAACAGCGCCAGCTGCCACAGCATAGGAGCGTCCACCAGGCCATATAGCGCCTTGAGGCACTTCAGGATAAAGTGTGGAATATCTCCATCCAGTACTGTGATCTTGCTCTTCGGAATGTTCCTCCAGTGCCTCCAGATGTTCGCCGGCGGGCGAAACCAGACTTGGCGCGCCTCCTTGACCTCATGGCCGAGCTCCTTCGCTTTGGCCACAACCTCTGAGAACTTCAGCCCTTGAAGACAAGCTGTTGAGATGTCGAAGCTCTCGAGGGTCAACTCGAACTGCATGGCCAGTGAGCAAAGTAGCCTGTGGCTTAGCCGCGAGGCTGTTGACGAATGGCGGCTTACCGTCGTCTTCTGGCGATCTAGGAAACCGCGACCGCAGCACCTTGACTTGACAATGCGCTTCTGCCGATTCTTCCACTTGCGCACCCAGATGCCGTCCACGACGTTCGTGGCATTCGAGGACAGGTCGATCTCGAAGACATCGTGGCTGTACAGCGACACTGCTTCCTCGTAGTCGCCGATCTCCACAACATCCCAGTTGTCGATCACCTCTTGTGGCGTGAGGAGATCATCAGATGAGACCGAGAAACACTGGTCCTCGCGAATGTCGTAGTAGAAGCACATGGGCCTCGTCATCGGCCCTTCAAGTACTGCAAACGCCTCTGATGCCGTCCAGGGCAGCTCGCCTCGCTCAGCTTGCTGACTGAAATGTAGGATCTGCTCGGCGTCGGCAATGGCATGCGTGAAATGCTCCTCGTCGAAGTGAGGCTTGAAGCCAACTGGAGCCACATTGCGCAGAGGCTGTCCCAGTCGGTGCTCAGCGTGGTGCACATCGAACCACACCTGGTAGCTGTGCATCTCGAGCTTCTCCTGCTTGTCCTCGTCGACTTTCTCGCTTGTTGCCGGGCCGTAGTCGATAGTCTCGTCGACGTCGGCGGGCTCAGCGATGGGCAGGACTGGCTCTGATGGAGCTGGGGCTCCCGATGATGCCGATGCCGCTGAGGCGCGAACTCCAGGCGCCACTCGATCATCAGGCGGAGCGTCTGGTGCATCTCGCTTCTGCGGTTGCGTTCTGGCTGCAATCGGCGATGCTGCTGATCGATGCCTTAGAGATTCTTGACGAACTTGTCGGTCATGCTCATCGTGCTGGGCTCGTGGATCTGGAGCAGGTCCATAGTCTCTCGTGCGAGACCTATCCAACTCTGATGTAGTTGGCGAGGGTCCTTCGTGACGTGCTCCTGGTAGAGGTATCTCCGGCAGAGGTCCCAAGATCGGCTCCTCTGGCTGGCCATAGTCCAGAGTAGGCTCGTGCGTGTTGCCGTAGTCCAGCGTGTCCTGCTGACTGGCTGGTGAAGACGGTGTCGAGGCCGTGGCCGCTGGAGGCGGCGTGGCTGCTCTCAGAGGTGATGCTGAGATTGCCACCTCTGGTTGCGGCGTCTTCGGTACGGCCACGTTCTCGCCCGGTATCGGCACCCGTCTTGAAAGTGCCTTCGGCGGAGGAGCCCTCTCGAATACTCTTGATCTTGACCGATCTGCCGTGGCTGGTGAACTGCTAGAGGATTCCGACAGCTTGACAATGTCGGTGTCTGCTTGGTCGTCTGGGTCGATCGCGCCTGGACTCGCAGGCGGCGCAGGAGGTGCCGGCACGAAACCAGCGACTGCTGCTGCAGGTGGTCCTGGAACACGTCCTTGTGGAACTGCACCTGCTGCTCCTCCTCCTGGCGGCGGCGGCGGCCGCATGACGCCCGCCCCGACCTCGGGTGTGACGTCGAACGACACGTTCGGAGACAGTGGCCTGCGCCTCGCTGGTGGAGGCGTCTTGGGCACATATGGCTGTGCCGCTGGCTTTGGTATATGCCTCACTGGTGGAGCTGGCGCTGCTGGTTCAGCTGGTGCCTGTCGAGCAACATGTGGAGCCTTCACTGGCAGCTGAGGCTGCTGAGGCTGCTGACCACCTGGCCTTGGAAGATCTCCGAGGCCTCCTTGTTGACCATGGTCGTCTTCATCGTCGCCAGCTTCCAACCAAGAGCCTCCAAACGACGTCCATGGTGATGCTATCCATGGAATGGGAGATGGACCACCAACTCCACTGAGGTCAACTTCTGGCGTGTCCTCGATCTCGTCGTTCGGCTTGTTGTAACTGAAGTAGAGCATGAAACTCTCGTCCTTCCAAGGGCCTGAAAACGAGAGCGGCAGCGCCTTGTCCGGCACCACATCGCGGATCATGTAGCTCTCCCGGCGACTGTTGTTCCAGGTAATGAGCTGTCCGCGCTGTGCCGCTGAAATGGCATCCGTCCTCTTGCACTTGTTGCCAAACTGGATGCCGTCGAACTTCGTGCCGTTGAGCACTCCCGTGAAAACCTTCTGAGCGACCGTCCACAGCGGTGGCGCATTCTGCTCAAGGTCGGGCGGCACGACAATATAGCTGCGGTCCGCACTCGAGTAGACCAGGCCGTAGGTGTACGACGAGAAAGCCGCTCCTGTCTCCACTATCTCCATCATCTGCTTGACCGTGTCGTTGAACTCGTGCTGTATGGCGTAGACCTGGCTGCTGTGTGACTTATGGTGGAGTAGCCACACGAAGCCGATGTGCGGGCGCAGGTGCCTGATGGGCACCAGCATGATATGGCCTCTCCAGTCGACCACAGCTCTTGAGCCGTCCTGGTAGACCTTGATCACCTCGCACGGTCCACGCCAGCCAGAGTCGTCCTTTGAATCTGGCTCGCGCCAGAGATCTGCCTTCGCGCCATCGACGATCTTCGCGCGGTCCTCGGGCTTGAACTTCTGCATCTTGGTGTTCTGAGCCACTGCCAGGCGGTCCTCGACGATGCTCTGCAATATCGCCTCCTTGGCCATCATACGGAGGCGGATGGACACCTCGATGGCGTCTGGAGCTGTCTCAAGCGCTCCGGCAGCGGCTGAGATCGTCTTGACCTCTGGGTCATACAGCTCTCTGGGCTGATAGCCCAGCAAGCCCTGGTTGGGCGTGTGGCCGTTGTAGCTGAGCATGCTGTTGGTGGACATCGCAGTCTCGCAGACCACCTGACTCTGCGTCGTGTTCAGGCCCGTCTTCTGGACTGTTGCCCACAACTTCTGAGCCCCCGTGCGAACGATCTCGATCCTTCTCTCTGCGATGGGCGCGGCTGTGTGTCCTTGTGATCCGCCGAAGTCGCGGATGATGTCAAACTTCTCGCAGCACTTGCCGACGAGGTCGCTCGTGATGGCGCACTCCTGGTCGGTGACCAAGTAGATCATCGGGCCGAAGTAACTGATCCAGCTCCTGAAGACCACGGCCATCCACTCGTCGGCGGTCTTGCGCGGAAGCTCTTCCACCAGACACCAGCGGATGCATTCGTCGACTAGCACGATGAAGGTCTTGTCGAAAATGAAGAAGAGGTCCGTCTGAACCCTATAGTTGAAGTGCTCTGACAGCATGGCCTTCACCTGCGGTCGAGTCAACTTGCGCTTCCACATGCCGCACTCCTTGCAGCACGCGATCACGCCGTCGACTAAGTCGAGCACCTCCTTGCCATAGCCAGCCCGGTAGAGCATCTTCTTGAGCTCCATGGCAGCCGCATGCCAGAACTTGACATGGATGCCCATGATGATGGCCTTCTTCTCCTTGACTGAGGCCTTCGGGTCTCGAAGCACCTTCTTGGCAGCCTTGAGGTCGAAGCTCGGCTCGATGTACGTTGGCGGTGCCACTGCCTCTGGAGGAGGCTCGATGGCCGCAGCTGGAGCTGCTGCCGCTGCTGCCGCTGCTGGTGCAGCGGGGGCCTCCGCCTGGGCTGGTCCAGGAAGATCTGCTGCTGCCGCTGGTGCTGCAGGCGCGGCAGGTGGTGCCGCAGGTGCAGCTGGCGGTGGTGCTGCTGCTGCTGCTGCTGCCGGGTCCACTCCCGGCAAGGGCGGATGAAGCCCTGGTGGTGCTGCTGGCGCACCTCCGACAGCATCTGGTACACCTCCAGGTGGTACACCCTGGCGGTGTGGAGCAAACCTGCATCCTGCCACACGTGTGTGTGGAGCCGTCGGCGTGTTGGTGCCATCGGCCAGCTTCTTGTGCAAGCCGTGCTTGCACCTCTCGCAGTTCCAGAGGTGCGTGTAGAACAGCGAGGATTTGTCGCCATCCTTGACGACGCCCGTCCGCAGGTAGTCGTGCAAGTCGTGAACGATGGCCGTGACCATCGACCATGGATAGACAGCCGCCGCAGCTGTCTTGTTGATGCTAGCGCCTGGAAGCGAGCCATGCAGTACTGAGGGCTCGCTGCACTTCGAGTCGCCCTGACACTTGAGCAGGACGCGCTGCAGGGTGATGTTGATCATGTGCAGGAAGGTCGGCTTCTTGACTGGCACTCCAGTTGATGGATCTGATGCCCCAAGCTGACACTGATCGAGATGTCCGAACGTGCCCAGTTGAGCGATCGACTTCAATGGAGAACTGTTGAGAATAACCGAGCTCCTTGGATTCTCCAGAACACTGGCTCGTCCATCCCGATGTACCTTGCGAAGACGTTGAGCAACCCACTGCAGGTTGGGACACTCCGCTTGTCGGGACGCTTGGAGCTTCGAGGCCTCCTTCATGACTGTTGAAGCCGACCATGGTGAGCATCGTGGAGACCAGAATTCTGCCAGACTGGCCAGGATCTTGTCGATCTTATCCAAGAGATCTCGATGCTTCTTCCTGCGAAGATCCCAGCCGTATCTGAAGTCCCGAGGAAAGCTGACAGTCAGGCCTGACATATATGCGCATAATGAGAGCCTGCCAGATCCGCTCATGCTCTCCATGAGGTCCAACTCTGGAATCAGCTTAGAAATCTGCTGACACCATTCTTCGGCACTGTCTGGAGTAATGACAATCAGGCCGCTGAAATAGTAGAACTCCTCGGGCATGCATGCGTAGTACTTCTCCAGCTGTTGCTTCTCCTTTTCGCCCATGCCTTCTGGCCAGAGATCTTGAGAGTAGGTCTGACCAGATACACTCATCCAGCCAGAAGTGAGGGTCTGATTCTGACACTGCTTCAGACGTTGGAAACCCTGACGATCTGGAGCAAACAATGCAGCTGCTGCCGGCGACACTTTTGCTTGATGGATGTCATGGTTCACCTGACCGCCTGATGATGCTGACTGTGTCGGAGGATCTTGAACGAGTCCGATACCTGTCCTTTCAGCCTCTTGTCGGCGTGGTGAGTCTCTAACGGCTACTTCCACGCCTGAGGGTGGCGGACCTTCGATCTCCGACTTGTCGAGGGTGAATGCCCACTCGATGTTTGCCGATACTCCTCGTTGATACTTGTCAAACCAGTGGGCCTTCAGAACTTTCCAGAGATCTCGTTGTTCCTCGGCAATTTCCAGTGCAGTCTGCTCGAACCTGTCTGTTGGCAAAAGGTAGTGATTCGAGTCGGTGTAGAGAATGCGAACCAATGCCACTTGAGGAGGATCATGCTTGTGCTTGCCGGGAGCTGAAATGATCATGATGCCGTCTCGGTTGTCATAGACACCGCAAGCTACCAACGCACTGCAATCCACCATACTCGGTAACGGCATCAAACCAGGACATGATGAGCCCTTGTTGCCGATCAGGTCGGTCGAGAATGTAGCTCCTGGCAGCCCAGGAACTCCGAGAGGCATGGTGCATACTGGCAGTCCCGGTTCGGGTCTGCCTCCGACTCCTGTGAACATGGACGTCGAGGGGCCGAAGTGCACCTCGTTCATGATGCCCATCGGCTCGACGATCTTGTCCAGGTAGACGCGCAGCGTGTCGGTGCCCATCAGGGCTGAGGATGCTCCTGTATCCACTAGGAGTCCCAGCCTTTCCACACCTTGAACCACGTGCATGGTGCCGAACGTCTCGTTGCTCGCCGGGCAGTTGCACGCCATGTTGATCGTCGCCATCGTCATGAAGATCGACTTCTTGAGCAGCGGGCCTGCCACAGGTCGGGCTGCTCCTGATGCTGACGACGTACCAGGCGTCGTTGCTGATTGATCAGTAGGGAAGTTGAAAACCGTAGTCTGCTCGGTGGGCGTCACAACTGCCGCATCCGCGTCGAACTTGGTGCCCAGCTGGACGGTCTGCTTGACTGGAAGAGTTATCTTCGGTCCAGCTGCAATCGATGCTGATGGCGAGCCCAGGGTAAAGAGTTCTGGCTTAGGAGCTGTCGCGTCTCCATCGTATGTGGTCGTAATGCCATGAGTGAACCAACTGCTCTCTCCATCATATTCTTCATATTGCCATGATAAGTCGTCCTCGTAGTAGCTACTGCTCTTGCCGTTCCTCTTGCCCTTGCCGTTGCTGGTGCTCCGCCACGGCTTGCCGAAACCTTTGCCACTCGAGCGTCCGTCCTTGCCGTTCTTGTTAGACTTGGACTTGCTGCGATACTTTCCTTTGTTGTTGCTGCGGTACTTGCCCTTCTTGCCGTAGTAGTCGCCTGTCTTAGAAGGTGAGCTCGACGAAGACTTGACGATCGGGCAGTCCGCGCTCGAGTGCAGTGGAGAGCCGCAGGTCGTGCATCCGTCCGACGATGATGCTTTGCCTCCGCTCTTGCGGCCTCCTCGTCCTTTTCTGCCACCGCGGCCTCGGCCCTTGCCACGGCCTTGGCCACCTCCGCCGTAGTAGTCCTCCTCGGTGTACTCCTCGTACTCCTCGTCATAGGTGCCGTGCTTTTCGTCGTGACTGGTCTCCCAGTCCGTGCCGTCGTCGTACCACGTTCCGTCCTGCCATTCGTCCTCGCCGTAGCCGACCCACATCCACGATCCATCTGAGGCCCATGTCTCAGGAGAATCGTAGTCCGACTCCCAGTAGGTTCCTTCATCTGTCCAGTACTGTGAGACCATGGCTGGAATCGAAGATGTCGTGCCTTGATACTCGTGATTTGCCGTTCTTTGCATCAAGGCGATGAGCTCGGGGAAGCGATTGAGGTCTGCTTGAATCTGCATACGTAGGTCGGTACGCATCTTTTCTGATAAGCCTGACATCTGAAGCAGGAGGAAACTCTTGCCGACGTTGTTGAGCTGCAGGCCTCCTTTGTCTGAGGCCTCCTCGAAGCACAAGCGAAACATCGTGAGGAAATCGTTCATTGGAAGGTGGCCTCTGGTAAGTGAGAAGAAACTTGACAAAGCCACGATTGACATATCTTGATCTTGAACTTCAAACTCTTGAACGAGGATGTCCATCAAGACTGAGGCTCCTGCTGGCTCAGCGGGGTGTTGAACACCTTCAGCGTCTTGCCATTCAGGATGTGAAGGCTGAGCTAGCAATTCGTCTCCTTCCATCTCGCGTCGTTTTCCTGCATTGAGGTCCAGTCTGTCGCGCTTCATCTTCATAGCTATCTGGAACGCCGAACCTCTGAGACGTCCTGCCATCGCTGGACCTGCTGCATGCTCTGGCAACTCTGCCTGCCTCCACCATAGCCTGAGCAGCTGGATGTAGCGGCGCAGCGGGTATTTGCCGTTGCCTGGCCGCCATCCTGGCGGCGTGTTCTTGTTGAACGTGTCGAGAGGGATGCCGCCACCGCTGCCTGAGGTGTCTCCATAATCCATGGCGAAGTGCGTCCACTTGCCGTGCCGGGTGTAAGTGATGAGGGTGAGTGAAACTGCAGCTGCAAAGGCGCGTACGATGAGCTTGCTCGCGTACTTGTGCTGCTGCTGGTACATGTAGAGGTTCTCGTCGCTATCGACGCTGTGCCGGAACCAGTCGGCGAAGCTGAGGGCAGAGAGACGGCGAGTCTCAAAGGACCTGCCACCACATCAGCGCTACCAAAGTTAGTTTTCCAGCGTGAGCTGTCGAACCATGTATGGCTTGAGCCATAGCGTTTACGGATAGTCGAATAAACATTCAAACATATCTCAAACATCTCTGATGGTTCTGAAGCCTCTTACCCCGAACTCATACACAATCTAACTCTCCTCCCCCTTCTCCCCCTCCTCCCCCTCCATTGGGATCTCCTCGGCGGGGAGGAGGTGGCGCGAGGGGGATCGCAGGCTCCCTCGGCATCTCCTCGGCGTCACCCCAACACAGTGAGGCCCCTGGAACAAAAGTCCAGTTCGGGTTCGGAAGGGTGCTCGGCGGTTCCTTGGGTCTGCTGGCGCTCCCTCGCCATCGCGCCACGAAGCCCCCTCGGCGTCCCTCGGCGTCTCCTCGGCGTGGTCCCGGTACTAAGTGTGCGTCACCCCGCCAGAGGCGACGCGTGCACCGAGAAACCTTATAGTAGAAGCTCCGTGGCGGGCGCTTTCTGGCCATACCGCTTGGAAAACGATGTGCTCCAATATGGTTTTACCACGGCGGCGGCACTAGATAAGGAACGTCTTCCTGGGGCCCAGACCCTGGCACATTCCTTATTGTTTCAAGGCGAGGTGGGTGGCACACGTTTGGCCGCCCATCGGTCGCGAGACCCTGGGTTCCTGATCGAAGGTATCCTTATCTACAACCTCCACCGTATATGTTCGGGTCGGACGCACGCCTCCAAGGCGAACATGTAGTACTAGTATGTCCTTGTGCGTCCCATCTCCCTGTCGGGGTTTCAGGGACGTTCCCAGAGGCTTTCATCCCCGAGGCTGGAGAGAGCTCGGAAAAACTGGCTTTTATCGAGTGCGCCCCAGGTAGTGCGGGAACTGATCTGGGGGCGATTTGGGTCCAGGTTCGAGGTGTTTGAACGTCATCTGCTTTTTTGGGGGGGCCTCGGCAAGGGTCTGGGGCTGGGCCCGGGCGCCGAGCGTTGACCCCAGACCCAGACCTCCATCAAGCCGTGACGGCATGACTACGGGCCCTCCCCCGCCCGCGCGCGTCGGCCGCGGCCCCCGCGCGAAGTCCCGTCGCTTGCGCGGCGCGGGAGGATCCCACTCCTCCTCCTCCTCCTCCTCCTCCTCCTCCTCCTCCTCCTCCTCCTCCTCCTCCTCCTCCTCCTCCTCCTCCTCCTCCTCCTCCTCCCTCCCTCCCTCCTCCTCCTCGCGCTCCTCTCCCACTTTCCGCGCTTCCCTCTCCCGTTGTCGTCGGCGCTGACGACGCGGGCGATGATGCAGATGCGTTCGCCGGCGCCGCCGCCGCCGCCGACGACGAGCGAAGCCCCAGGAGCGGGGCGGCGCCCTCGAGGACTCGAGCGAGGCGGCCTCGAGCAGCTCGCCCGAGCGGGCCGCCGCGGCGCCGACGCCGCCGCCGCGCTGGCAGGCCCTCGCGGGGGGGGGCGAGGAGGCGACGATGTGCTTGGTATCGCTCGGGCGTGTGCACATTTTCTCGGCGGGGATGCTGAAGGAGCATCCTGGATCATCCTGCGAAAAAAAGGGGGGGGGGGAAAACAAAAAAAAAAAAAAAACGCGCACGAAACCGAACGAAAAACAGGGAGGGGACGTCCGAGCGATGGCCGGTGGGGCGCTTTCCAGGAGGGGGCCTCGCCTTCGAGGGCCGAGGGAGCTGACGTCTCTTCCTCGGCGGAGGGCGTCACCACCCACCAAACCACCCCAACCCAACCCGAAGGCCCAAATTTATCCTCGATTTCCAGTGGGGGGGGGTCGGGGAACGTTGAAAAAACACATGGTATCCGTACCCCCCCCAACCCGAAATTCGGGTCAAATTCGGGTCTTCGGGTTGGGTTGGGGTGGTCTGGTAGGTAGTCAGGGCGGCCGAGGGGCGGCGGACCTCGGCGGCAGTGCCGCGGGGGCGCCTCCGCCACAGGGAGCTGGCGGGAGCAACAAACATTGCCCAGAAGCAAGGGCTCCCCCGAGGGCGCGCAGTTATTCGCGCTTCGCGCTTCGCGGTCCTCGTTTCTCCTCCCCCTCCTCCTCGTCCTCCTTTTCTCCCTTTGGGGGGGCGGCGCGAGAGCGCGAAGTTATTCGCGCTTCGCGCTTCGCGGAGCGCGAAGCGCGAAGTTGGGAGCCCTAGCAGAAGATGGCAACACATTCGGGCTAGGTTTCTGGGGCCCACCGTGCCACGCCGAAGTTCGAGACCCCAGGAGGTCCAGGCGTTGCCAATTCTTCACGCTGGGCGTTTCCGCCCGTCTGCGGGCCCCGGGGTCGCCACAGATCGATCGGGCTTGAAACATGCCGCACAAGGATGGGGCATGGGGTGTCGTTTGCGATTCTTCGTGATGTTGCGCTGCAGTTCTCGAAATGCCGGATTTCATGATTGTTGGACATTGTTCGCCATTCTTGGGCCTCTGGGGGCGGTCTCGCTGCCACGGCCGGATTCCCCTTGGAGTTCGAGGCTCGAGGTTCGAGGCCCAGACCACGATCGAGGTTCGAGGACCGGGGCGCTAGAGGAGGCAGCTGCCGAGGTGAACCAGGAAGAGGACCGCGCGTCGACGATGTTGCAATAAACCCTTGGTCCAAGTTTCCACTTGATAGGGCCCTACAGTGATTAACTTTCATCGCGGGAGTGCCCCATTGCAAGACAACCGGCCGAGAAGCCTCAATCGCACCAAAGCGCAACTCCTCTGACTTCAGCGTCGCGAATCAGCGGGACGGTTGCGTCTTGAAAACCTTCAATCATGCCAGAACATTAGTCCTGGCATTACAAGACCGCGAATCAATGTGACTGTTGCGTCAGGGCAGCCCCAAATCTTGCCAGAGCGAAATCTTGCCAGAGCACCAGTCCTGGGACTTCGACCGTGCGAATTCTTTTTTTGACGGCTGCCACATTTGAAACTAACGCGCGCGGCGCTGAGGCGACAACTATGTCTTGTGATAAAACGCCCTTCATCTTCAAACTGCTGCAAGTTTTTAGGGCAAATGCGCGCGGCGCCAAAGCGAGAACAACATGTTGAAACCGCCTGTCTTCCGTGAAACTGATTCAAACGTTTAAGATGAATGTGCGCGGCGCTGGAGGCGAGAGCCACGTTTTGAAAAAGAACCGCCCTCAACATTTGAAATGATGTCACATGTTACAAAAGACGGTGCGCGGTGCTAAGTCGAGAATCACAATTTGAAGAAGGCCCGCTTCCCATTCCGTGAACTGACGCAGATTTCAAGCTGGATGATCATGCATGGTGGGGAAGTCTCAGGCGAAACGACCGGCCCTCCCTACCGACACGCCTGGGGGTGCGACAGGGAGGAGTTGTTATAAGCAACAAAGGTGCAGGGATGATCAGCATCGCTAAACCGATCCTCATCATTACTGGGCCTTCACCATCTCAACCCCACCAGCCCACACCCAAAGGTGGGGATAGGTTCCACGAAACCTGGAAAGAACAGCATGTATCCCCACCTCGCGGGGGGAAGCCGGTCAGTGTGGTCAAGGCCATGCTTGTGGAGGTGGGGATCGCTCAAACGATCCTCTGGGGCTCAGGGAATCAGCGCCCAAACAAATGCAATACGCGAAGCCCCCGTTTTCCGCTCGGCAGTCGGGGTCCCTTTGCCAGTGATTTGGACGAGTTCTTTCGATTACGCAGGGTGCAGCTAGGCCACATGATACTTGCCGCTTCTATGATTCACGGACGGCACAGAGGGGGACGGAGGATTGGGGTGGAGGAGACGAAGTCGGAGTGGCGAACGCCATGGGAGCCCCCGAAGTTAGTACAGCAAATCATCCTGTAATATAACAACCGTGCAACGTTTCAGGCAGTTCACTGTGTCCCCCTTGTGCATGGTTTGGCGCTGGTTCATTACAATGATTAGAGAGTGGGAGAGTGAGTGAGTGAGTGGAAGAGGAGAGAGAGAGAGAGAGACAGAGAGAGAAAGAAAGAAAGAAAGAAAGAGAGCAGGAGAGGGAGGGAGAGGCATTGCTTGTCTGGCATTGCATGGCATTGCTTGGCATGGCTTGGCATTGCGTGGCGTTGCATGGCGCTGCTTGTCATTATTTGGCATTGCTTGGCATTGCTTGGCACAGCTCTGCATTGCTTGGCATTGCATGTCATGGCTTTGCATCGCTTGGCATTGTTGTTGTTGGATGTTGGTTGTTGTTTGTTGTTGTTGTTGCTGCGTGTTGTTTTTGTCTTTTGTCTTTTGTTTGTTGTTTGTTGTCTGTTGTTTGTTGTTTGTTGTTTGTTGTCGTTGTCCCACCTCCGACCCACCCGCCAACGTGGCATCTCATACATATATATATATGGATTAGAGTGATGGGGGCCGAACGATCATTTATTGTCCCTGGGTGCGTGGCTTAAGTGCGGATCCTCGGTGAGGATTCTGCTTGTTGCGTTGTTGTTGTTGTTGTTGTTGCTGTAAATGTTGTTGTTTGTTGTCGTCGTCCCCCCCGCGACCCACCCGCGAGCCACCCCACGACCCACCCGCGACCTGGCCCGAGACCCACCGTCGACCCACCGTCGACCCACCCGCGACCCACCCGCGACCCACCCGCGATTCACCCGCGACCTGGCCCGCGACCCACCCGCGACCCACCGTCGACCCACCCGCCACCCACCTGCGACCCAACCCGCGACCCACCTACATTGTTTTAACAGAAAAATTCGTCGCCTGCGGCGGGCTCGCTGTATAGCTTGAAAATTTTGCGCCTGCGGCGGGCTTCTTCAGAGCCGCGCAGACTGCGGACGCCCCCGCCGCCTCCCCACTCTTATCCACAACTGCGGGGTGCTACGTATATATATATATATATATATATATATATATATATATATATTGGAGCTATAGGCCGGGGAGGGGGGGGGGGGCAAAACCGGTGCCATCATCCCCCATGGGCGCCCCCCGAACCTTTGGGGGGTCACAGACCCCCTGGGACTGCCCCGGGCCGCTTCCAAATTGCCCACGACAGGCCACGCGGGCCGAACAGATGGTCAAGGAGGCCTCAAGAGGCCCCGAAGACGCCCAAGAGCGCCCCAAGAGGGCCCGTGATGGCTTGAAGATGGCCGAAGAGGGCCCCAAGAGGGCCTTCAAGAGGCAAACATCGGCCCATTCCCCTTGTAAAACGTACATTTTCAGCATACTCGCGTGCTTCGTCTTCACAGTGCCCCAGACGCCCCTGAGGAGCCCCAAGACAGCCCAAGACAGCCCAAGAGAGACCCAAGAGGGTCCAAGCCGTGGGGCTCACAGATCCCCCCAAGACGGCCCAAGAGGCCCCGAAGCCAGCCCAGGAGGCCCCCAAGACGGCTTCAGGGAGGCCCAAGAGAGCCTCGCGTTCGAAATCATTTTCCCGGAAACCTCTCCGGGAGCATGATTTCCGGGTTCCCCGGACGCCCAAAGACAGCCTCCAGAGGCCCCCGACACGCCGAAGATGGCCTCAGGACGGCCGACGACGCCGCCAAAACGCCCCAAGAGCGCCTCCAGAGGCCCGTCCAAAGGGCCCCAGAAGCCGAAAATCATAATTTGTCCTATGGTTTTTGAAACATTCTTGCGCTCTCCCATGTTCCGCCTCCCCACAGTCCCGGACCGCGTCAGAGGCCCTTCAGATCGCTCCAAGACGGCCGAAGAGGCTCCCAAGAAAGCCCAAAGACGGCCTAGGAGGCTCCCCAGATAAGTCAAGAGGGCCTCGAGAGCGCCCCAAGAGAGCCCCAAGAGCGACCCAAGAGGGCCCGAAGAGCGCGACATTTCAAGGTCTCCGGCCTGAGGGGCTCCTAGGACGCTCCCGGAGGCCATCAAGAGGCTCCCAAGAAGCCCCGTGAGGCTCCCAAGAGGCCCCCCGGAAGCCCCAATAGGCCCCCAAGGGGCCCCCAGGGAAGCCATCTGCGGGCCACCAAGACACTGCGGTAAATCGCATTTCCCACATAGCTTTCCAGGAACATGATTCCTTGGGCTTCCGCCCACCGCCCCAACCATGTTTCCAATAGGCTTGCCGACAAGGCCCAAAGGCGCCCCTCGGTAAAACCCCAGAGGCCCCCCTCTTAGAGAGCCGAACAAATCATGCTCCCGGAAAGCTGCCTGGGAGGCATGATTCTCTATCTCGGAGTAAGCCCGGGGGGGGGACGGGCCGCAGCCTGTTTCCCCCCTCGGTGCCCACCGGGGGTTGTGGGGGGGGGTCCAGAGCTCCCGAGGCGGCCCGAGCCCGCCCCGATGCAGGTCACGACAGGCTAAGGGGGTCCCGAGAGGGCCCAAGACGGTCCCACGAGGCCCCGAAGACGCCCAAGATGCCCTCAAGACAGCCGGCGAGGACTCCAACGCGCTCCAGGACGGACTCAAGAGGCTCCCCAAGAGGGCCCTGGAAGGCAAGTTTTCCGAGTATTTTGGATTTTGGCGTTCTCGCTTTTCCCGCTTCCCAGCGCTCCCTCACGGCCTCGGAGACCCTTCAGATCGCTCCAAGAAGGCCCACCAGGCCCCGACGAGGGTCTGAAGGCGGCCTAGGATGCTCCCCAGACAACCCAAGTGTGCCCCAAGAGCGCGCCAAGAGAAGGCCCAGAAGGGTCCCGAGGCGGCCCGCCCCGAAGCAGGCCACGACAGGCTAATGGAGGTTCCGAGAGCGCCCAAGACGGTCCCACGAGGCCCCGAAGGCGCCCAAGCTGCCCTCAAGACGACCGACGAGACGAGGACTCCAACACGCTCCAGGACGGACTCAAGAGGCTCCCCAAGAGGGCCCTGGAAGGCAACATTCACTAATTGTCCGATGGTTTTTGAGTGATTTAGGCGTTCTCGCTTTCCCCGCTTCCCAGCGCTCCCTCACGGCCTCGCTCGGAGGTCCTTCAGATCGCTCCCAGACGGGGCCACGAGGCCCCGAAGAGGGCCCCAAGACGGCCCAGGAGGCTCCCCAGACAATCCAACTGTACCCCAAGAGCTCCCCAAGAGAGGGCCCAGAGAGGGACCGCCAACCGATATTTCGAGGTCTCTGGCCCCAGAGGCCGCCTGTAGGCCCCCGGAGGTCACCAAGAGGCTCCCACGAAGCCCCGTGAGACGCCCAAGAGGCCCCCAGGAAGCCCCAAGAGACCCCCAAGGGGCTCCAAGGGAACGCCCAAGAGGCCCCCAAACACACCCAAGGAAATCGTGTCCCTAGAAAACCATCCGGGGACATGGTTCATCATGGGCCCGAGAGTTCCGGGAGGCCCCCAAGGCGCCCCCAGGGAACGCCCAAGAGAACCCCCATCACACCCCAACAAACCATGTCCCCAGAAAGCCTTCCGGGGATATGGTTCATGATGGGCCCGCGAGTCTCCGGAGGCTTCGAAGTACCATCATGCTACAGGAGAGTTGTCTGGGAAGTTTATTGGGAACATGACTGATCGAATTCTCGCGGCCCTCTGCAGATCGTTTCGCACAAAGTTGCCCCAAGTGCCCTCTTGAACTGACGACGACGACGACGACGACGAAACGACGAAGACGACGACGACGACGGCGCGCCCCAATAGGCGACGACGAAATTACGACGATGACGACGACGAACCCATGCTCCCAGAAGGCCTTCTGGGAACCCGATTCATTCGGCCTCCGCCCCTCTTACACAACCATTTTCCTCGAAGGCCTTTCGGCATTCAGATTGGCACTACTTCAGTAGAGCAGTGAATTCGTCATGGCTTGGGGCCTGCTAGAATCTGAGCGCGCGCGCGAAGCGCGCGCGATGGTTCTAGTGTGTGTGTATATAGTTAAATGTATAAATACACGTGTGTACATACACTCGAAGAAGAAAAAACGCCATTAACATAAACTTTTGGCGCTCCGCGCGGATTTCTCCGATCCGTGCTGGGCCCCCCTGGAGGCGCCTCTGGCGCTTCGCGCGCCAGGGTGGCGGGTCTGGCGCAGATCCGAGAAATCCGCGCGGAGCGCCAAAAGTTTATGTTTATGCCGTTCCCTCCCCTAAAAAAATAAACGTTTGTGACTATGAAACTATAGATTCCCCAAACAGTGCTTGCACGTAGTGTCTCTTGCTTGTCGTCCAAGGAACCGGACGGCGGTGCCGGTCTGGCGGCTGTGTGGCCGCCGTCGCCGCCTTGTCGCCTCCCCGTTGCAACCTCCTCGTTGCATTTCAATCGCAGTGCATTGCAATTTGATTGCATCGCATTGCAATCACATCGCATTGCTTTGCATTGCACCAGATACATTGCGCTACATAGCTTGCATCACGAATTTAGCTCACACTACATAGATTGCACTTCTTATATTGCTTCATACTGCGCCACATAATTGTATACCATAACGTGCATCACATAGCTTGCACCACACATAATCTCCTTTCTGAGAGTACTAGGATATCCTTCGCATCGCAATTTACATATGATTCTGCCCTATCGTTCATCCTGACTACGAATTCGTACCATCCCAGGCAGGTCAGTATCGCCCTCCCCTCCTCTGTAACAGAAATCATTGGCGCGCATTCGGTCATCAAAAATCATAAGTTTTCAAGTCCCTTGCGAGACATGTGACGAAGTTACGCGCGCGCGTCGGCGCGCGCATGCCGAATATATTGGACAACCAAGGGTTTCGTAAGGATTTCGAAATCGAGTGCTATGAGAATGTGTTTAAACACATCGTTTCGCAACTATGGTAAGAGAGCATGCGCCCGTGCCCGTGCGATTTTTCAGGGTAGCCATTGGTTTTTCAACATTTCCATAACATGCTACCATACTTGCCTCTCGAGCGCGCATTTCGAAATCGCTCGAACGCCCTTGCGCGCGTGCTGTCGCAAGAATCCCTTGCCAACAAAAATGAGACGCAGTGCGCACGCGCGCGTCGTCGCACGCGCATGCCGCAATCCTTGGAAACACCCTGTGTTTCGTAAGGATTTCAAACAAGAGTGCCCCGAAGACGAATCACAACACATGGTTTGCAACATCAGTTTTCAAAAACAACGGCGGTCGCGGTCTTGCGTGTTCTTAAGACAACCACCGGTGTCCCAGCATTTTCATTACATTCTGCCAAACGGGCTTTTCACGCCGCATGTCGAACTCATGCGAACGCCCTTGCGCGCGTGCTGGGGTGGGGGCGCGGGCGGTGTCAAATAATATCACGCGGGCCATTCGCGCGCGTCGGCCACGCGCGCATTCCAAATTCTGTCGAAAACCTTGATCACCGACGCGAGGACATCGTCATCGTTCTCGGCGGGCGTGATCAACATCGGCGCCGACATTGGCCTTGCCGTCGTCATCGCCACCATGGTCACCATCATCGCTACCTTCACAATCGTGTCTAGCGTTGTCAGCGTCGCCATGTTACCGCTCCCGCTCAACAAATCACCGACTCGCATTGAAGTGCCCGCTGGGAAGTGCCCAGTGGTCAGCGCCACCGCGGCTGCGTCGGCCACGCCAAATTAGTTGGCCGCTGTGCGCGCGAGCATGCGCGGGCTAGCGCGGCTGCAGAGATGCACCAACCAACGCCTCGCACTCATCGCAGTCGCCGCCGCATGGGTTTTGCAAGACAAGTTGCGGGTGAGTGGGTGGGATGTTTACAAGACCGTGGGGCTTGGCAACTCGCTTGCGAAAATCAATCGCGCTACATAGGTGGCACCACATATATTGCACCACGCAGATAGTATGCCAGAACACACCTGTTTGAGGTCCACGATGGCTGGCACACATCTGCACATCTATAGATGTATGGGTATATCGGTGGATCTATATATGTACACACATATATATAAACATACATATATATACACGTATTCATCTATGACTATTGCATGTAATTTATACACATGTCTGTATGTTAGCCACAGTGGACTCCATTCAGTGCGTGTGTTGCCACATGTGCTGCGCAACCTGTTTCTAGAGCACCATATATTGTGCAACCCATGTTGTGCAATATACGTCATGCAGTACTGGTGGGGACTTCTACGTCGTGCAGTCTAGGCTGCACCATATCGGTTGTGCCATATATGTGGTGCGATTCAAGGGTTGCAGCTTATGATTTGCAAAAGGTGGTGCAACACATGATGTGCAATCTATTTGGTGCAACGTATGTGGTGCAGTGCGTGGAGCGGCATATGTAATGCAAACTATGTGGTGCACCATACAATGTGCAATCTATGTTTTGCGAACTATGTGGTGCAATGTATAGGGTGCAGTGTACGCTGTGCAATTTATTTCGTGCAGCCTATGTTGTGCACTGTATGTGGTGCAACCTATTTGGTGCAACTTCTGTGGTACAATCTATGTTGTGCACCTCGCCCTGCCGAACCTGAAGTTGCCAATTTCACTGCTCGTGCAATCGTCCCACCCACTCACTTGCGACGTGGTTTGCAAAGCCCATGCGGCGGCGATTGCGATGAGTGCTTGGCGTTGGCTGCCGCATGGCTCTGGCCGCGCTGGCGCGCGTTTTTTCCTCTTCTTTCGCGGAGGAGCCCAGCGGCAAGGTGAGGAAAACAACGAAGAGCGGGCGAAGGGACGGCGGGCACGGGGAGAGCACGGCGGCCGCGCCGCCGCCCCCCGGGCAGCCCCGCGCCCAGCCGTTCCTGCATGCGGCCGCGCAAGGCCGCACACCACTCGGCCTTCCGGCTGCCGGCGCGCTCCGCGGGCAGCAGGAGTAGCGTGGCGGCCTGCGGTGGCAGCGCGGGGGCCCAGCCGCGTGGCTGTCTCGCGAACCGCGGCCAGCACGGCGTCCAACAGCCGCACCGCAAGCATGCGACCAACCCGGGGCCCAGAGCCGCGAAGTGCGGCTGCCTGGCGCCGCCCGCGAACAGCGCCCTCGCCGCGGCCGCCTGCCCAGCGCGAGGGCGCTCGGGGCGCGACGCTTGCTGGCGGTTCTGGCTGCGCCCGAGCTGGCGGCGCCGCGGCGGCGGCGACGGTCGCCGCGTCCCCCTCCCGCGGCGCTCGCCTGCCGGAGCGGCCTGGCGCCGACCAGCGTCGCCGCACCCGGACTTCCGCGAGCTCCAGTTGCCGCGCGCGCTGCTGGAGAAATGCCAGCGGCGGGAGCCGGGCTTTCGCTCCCGCGCTGTTCGCCGCGTCGTTCCTGGCCCGATCCTCCTCCGAGATGCCCCGATCGGTAGCCTCCGTCCGGGCCAAAGTGGGCTTTCGCCCAGCGGGCCCGCAGCAGGCCGGCGAGGCAGTGCGGCGCGATCGCCTCCCACAGATCAGCACGCTGCCAGTTCATCGGGCTCGCGCCGCCGCGCAGCGCAGCCACCCCGCGCGCGACAAATCGCGAGTCGGTGACGACCAGGCTGCACGCGTGCGCGGTGGCCCGTGGCTCCCCGCGCTGCGCCGCCTGGCGGCTGTCCACGGGGCCGTGGCTGTCGAGGCGCCTGCTGGGGAGACCCTCCACGCGCGCGCCCCAGCCCGCCTGTGCGAGCAGCGGGTTGGCTGGGTGCTGGCACGAATCGCCGGTCCACACGCGGACTCTCCCCTGCGGCAGCTCCGGCGTGGCGGGGTCTGGCAGCGGCTGCAGCTGAAGCGCCTTCTTGGCGTTGCTCGCCAGGGTCGCTAGGTGGGCGTCCGTCTGGGGAACGCAAACGCACACACACATATACACATACATACCTATATGCATACATACAGACACACACACATACACACACATGCATACATACAATCACGTATGCATGAACACATACATAATACATACATAAAGACATACACACACACCTATACACACATGCAGGCATACATACACGCATCTATGTATACATACATGCATGCACGCATGTTTACACATACACACATCAGTGCAACCATCCATATCTACATACATACATACATACATGCATGCATGCATGAATGCATGCATGCATGCATGCATACATACATACATACATACACATACATACATACATACATACATACATACATACATGCATACATACATACATGCACACATACACACATACATACGTACACACTTGCTTACATGCATACACATACATACACACATACATACCTATATACATACGTGCATGCATACATTCATACATATATACATACACACATTCATGCATGGATGCGTACATACATAGACATGCACACATCCACGCATACACACATACATGCAAACAAGTTGACACGCATACACATGATACACTTATATATTCACACATACATACCTACATGCCTACACATGTACATGTGTACGTATGGACATGCGTACGTCTATATGTGTATACCCATAAACACATGTGACGGTATGTATGCATGCATGGATGTATGTATGTATGTATGTATTCATACATGTACATATTTATATGCATATACGTCTAACGATGTACGTACACATACATATATATATATATATATATAGCACAGAGATGTACACAGTGAGGGTTCCGCCCTCTGCCGTTGGCCCTCCTAATACTAGTGCGGGCGGCTGTGCGGAGGTCTCCTTGGGACCTCTTAGGGGTCTCCTTGGGGCCTCTTGGGGGCTTCTTGGGGGTCTCCTTGGGGCCTCTTGGGGATCTCCTTGGGGCCTCTTGGAAACAATATGTTGGGTTTCTTGGGGGTCTCCCTGGGGTCTTCTTGGGGGCCTCTTGGGAGCCTTTTGTGGCCTCTGGGGACGTTCTTGGGGCCACCTGGGGCCCTCTCGGGGCGGCAAGGTAGAGTTTTTGGTTCGTGGACTCCCTCTTGGGCCTCTGTTGGAACCACTACAGGGCCCTTTTGGGCCGTCTGGGGCGCCTCTTGGACCGTCTTGGGGCCCTCTTCTCTTGGGGCCGTCTTGGGGGCCTCCTGGGCCGTCATGGGGACTTCTAGGGCCGTCGTGGGGGCGATCGTGGGAACTTCTTGGTCCGTCTCGGAGCGTCGGAAAGCCGAAAAGACGAGAAGGCCAAAGACCTTCGCACACGTTAGGAAAATCTTTGATTTTAACTTCGTGGGGCCCTCTTGGGAGGCCTCTCGGAGGTCTCGTGGGTCGTCTTAGGAGCATCTTGGGCCGTCTTGGGGCCACCGTGGGACATCTTGGGGCCATCTTGGGCCGTCTTGGCCTCCTGAGGCTCTCTTCGGAGCCCCGTCTGGCAATATCGAAGGCCTCTCGGGCCGTTCTGGCCGCACGGTGGCATCACCATGAGAATCCTGTGGTGGCCCAGAGCAGCCTGGATTTGAGGTTCACACCCCCCGGTTGGATGTGTGGAGGCGCGGCGGGGCCCCTTATCAGACAGTAATCAGGAGGCAGGGAACAGGACTAGAGAGACAAAAGGCCAAACAACACAACACAACACATAATACATAACAGCAGACCGCACACACCTTCGCAGCCTTGCGCCCCTGGATGGGGGCCGGCTGATATATATATATATATATATATATATATATATATATAATAGTTTACATAGATATATGAATATAGCTATCATATATGTACAAGGACAGGAGATGTCAAGGGAGGCTAGGAGGAGGATAGTGGAGGAGTTGCAAGGCTTGGGTTAGCGTTAGCGCACACATGTATAGACGGGCCGTGAAGTCTTCGTCTTCCAAACAAGCCCCAAACCTGCTTGACCTGATGCCTCAGTCGTTTGCCGTTCCACGTCCGCCACCCAGCCAAGGTGGAGGAGGCAGTTCAACTGGAGCTGGAGGAATGTAGGGATTTCGAGGGGGGGGGCGTCTCGGAGACAGGTTGGCGAATCAGCGGAGTTGTGGGCATATGTAGTGGCTTGGACGAGGAGGGGAAGCCTTGCGCGATGAAAGGGGGGTCCTGGAGGAGGACGAAGGTGCGGCGGCGGGTTTGCTGAAACATGGTGGAGGGAGGCATGGTCAGCACCAACCGACCAAGCGCGTAGTTGCTCGCTCTGCCGCTGGTTGAGAACCACCGTTGCGGGGGGGCTCAGAGATACCGATGCCGCTGCTCCGCAGATCCCCAGCTTTATGACCAGGATCCCGAGGCGGATCCACACGTGGCGGCGGGCACCCCGTGAGCCCGAGGGGGGCAGGCACAACGGGGGAGGCAGTGCCGCTCACGATCAGATTCGATGCGATTCAATTCACCCGCTGGGGCCGCGGTTTCGGTCCGATCCAATTCGGTTTCATTTCACCGGCGTTGGTTGGGGCCAGCCAGAGTTGGGCACGACGATTCGAGTTCGATTCGATTCGTGAGGGTTCTGTGGCGATGCGATCCGTTCCCGACCCGATCCTCTTTCGCGATTCGATCCAGCTTGTTGTTGGCCAGGGGCACCATCGGTGCTGCCCCTCCGAGCGGCGCGCTGCCCGCTCGCCCTCTCGTCTCTCGTACACCTGTGCACCGGCGGTCTGCCTCCCTGTCAGACGCGGCGGTCCTGGGGGCGGCGGCGGCAGCGGCGACGGCCCAGGCCGCCCTCTTGCGCTCGCACGGCTGCGCGGATCCGCAGGGCCAAGGCTGGGGGGTGGCGCAACGAGGGGGGAGAAAGAGGGAATGCTGATGACGATGACGATGACGATGAGGATTATGATGATGATCATGATCATGATGATGATGATGATGATGATGATGATGATGATGACGATGATGATGTTGTTGGTGTCGATGATGCTGATGCTGATGCTGATGATGATGGTGGTGATGATGATGGTGATGGTGGTGGCTGTGATGATGGTGATGGACAGTGATGGTGGTTATGGTGATGATGGTGGTGGTGATGATGATGATGGTAATGATGCTGATGCTGATGCCGATGCTGATGATGATGTTTGTGATGATGATGATGATGATGATGACGATGACAGTCACGCTGACAATGACGAAGACGAAGATTGTGAAGATGTTGGTGATGTCGATGACGTTGACGATGACGACGAAACATATGATGAGTATGGTGGTGATGATGTTTGTGATGATGCTGATTATGATGATGAGTATGATGCTGATGTTGGTGATGATGGTGCTGATATTGTAATGATGGTGATGATGCCGATGCTTACGGTGATGCTGTTGCTGATGATGAGGATGGTAATGATGATGATGATCATGATGATGATGATGATGATTATGATGATGATTATGATGCTGATGATGATGATGATGAGTATTATGATGATGATCAATGTTGATGACGGCAATGATGACAATGATGATGATGAGGATGATGATGATGATGATGATGATACTTTCCAAGGTTGCCCGTGCATTCTTTTCTTTCGGCCCATCGTTGGCCGCTGTCGCTGGCCGCACCCCATCCGCAAAGTGTCGGCATGGCCTTCATTGCCCTTGCACCTTTACCGTGCATCCTTTTAATTTGGATTGACTGTTCCGATGACGTTGGTGATAATGATGACGTTGATGATGGCGATGATGGTGTTGCTGATATTGATGATGAGGATGATGATGCTGATGATGATGATTGTGATGCTGCGGCTGCTGCAGATGATGATGCAGAAGATGCAGATGTTGATGATGATGATTATGATGGTGATGATGATCATGTTGATGATGATGCTGATAATGCTGCTCATGATGATGATGTTGATGATGATGGTGCTGATGATGATGGTGATGATGGCGATTGTGATTGTGGTGGTGATGGTGATGATGAGGAGGATGAAACATCAAATTTGCAGTGTGTAAAGTGTCCTGCACCTCCTTCGCATCAGTGTTGATCCCGTCTTTACCTGCGCCCAGAGAAGAAACAACGGCATTTATGAATATCGTCTGCTGGGTCATGCCTTTTGTGCCGTTCCACTGACCCAAATTTCTTGTGCAATCAGACCCTGGTCAATCATTTTGAGAAACCTCGCGTGCTTGTTCCAGTCCCGGCGCTTGCCCGTCACCTCTGGATTCTCGGCCCCGTCCTGCGCATGAAAACAGAACGTTCAAACAACAGTGAATTCGGAAAGGAAGACATCTGATATGTGACGAAGGTCCAACACAGAATCGTATAATACACATGAGGGGCACCTAGCATTGGATGTTTAACACGTCTGGACTAAAAATCCTGATCCACTGTTGCGGCAGGGCGTGTTTTTTTGTAGCAGCAGGTTCGGCGTCGAGCACGGACTTGGGCCGCAGCGGCCAGTTTCTTTCCGACGCCAGCTGCTTCGCCCTCGGCATCGTCCTCGGACCTGTCAGCGAACATAGGGTCGCCCTCCGAGATCACATTATAAGATCGCAGTGGCACATTAGAAGTATTTCCAGGAGGAGGAGGAGGAGAAGGGGTGCCGTGAGGATGGGGAGCGGGACGTGGAGGACTCATAGAGACCAGTGAGTAGGATCATCTGGGCGCGGGAGCATGCAGTGCAAGCTAACATCACAATCAATACAAAACGCACCAAGGTCCACTGAAAAACAAAAACCGCCTTTCCCCACCCCGCCATCTGCGAGAGCAAGCTCGCAGACTTCTTGGGACCCATGGCTGTAGCGTACGATGGTACACCGCCCGCAACTTCTTTTAGAACTTATGAAGAAAGGCTTGAACAGCTAGGCGCAGCAGATACACTTCGCGGCCGAAGTCTGCTCATAAATGGGCGATCTTCAAACATTGCTCCAGATCAAATGGATGTGTGCCACACCAGTCGTGCATAATATGTCTGATTAGTGGTCGTTTTGTTTGTGTACGTCGACCTTGTAATTTGTTTGCAACGAATATACCACGCACAGTGGTTATGGTTTCGTTGTAGGTTGGTTGTAGTTTGGTTTCAGTTCCACTAAAGTTTGAGTATCGTTTCATTACCGCGAAGTAAACTACTGCATCAAGTTTGCAATGCGTGTATATGTAGATGCAACATAATATCAAACGTGTACATGTCGCTAGACATGCGCAACGTCAAACTACAACCACACTACAATCACATTACAATCATCCTACATCGAACCTACTAGCAAACTACAGCAACACTGCGTTGTAGTCGCGTTGCGATGTTCAACCAGTCTGGTGTGACAACCATGCAATTTCTGTCAAATCGTTGTGAGCACCATGCCAACCGTGTCAATCAATGTGATAATCCCATCAGCACACGCACGATAAAATGTGCAAATCTGGCGGCCAACAACAAGATAACACCTCGCTGCCACGAACAATTCAAGCGCACATCAAAACACAATACAGCCTCCTTCTCCTCTTTACAGGAATCCCTCTCATCTTAATCCTCCTCACCCTCCACCACTTCCTCATCTGTCGCAAGAGTCTCCTCGCCCTCACTCGCGACATCGCTGCCGCATCCGCTACATGTCTGCGCCCTCGCTCGCGCGAATACCATCCCTGGCTGCGCCAAATCAGCGAAACGGAATTCTAAAGCATACCTTGGAATTGCGACTGCGCACGTCGAGGGAGCAGGACGGCATGTCAAGTGTACGCTCTGAGAAGGCACTGAACATGCCAAATCCGTACAGGCAACATAGCAGTCGCATGATCATTGGGAGACATTGCGAACACACATGCTGCAGGCACACCAATCACATGCAAACACATCACATCCGTCACGCTCGCAGGTGGCCATCCCTCAGATGATATCTTCAGCCAGTACCCTCGCAGTGCAATAGTACGTCCCATCCCTCATCCTCATCACCCCTTCGGTCCCTCCTCAAGTCTTCTTCTTCAAACATGCATCATTCTGCTCATTCCTTCCCCCTTCAACGCAACATCTGGTTGCGCAGATGGTGTGCAGCAAACGAACATTGCAACAACACCGGGTGCGACCATGCAAGCGCCAATTGCAAACTATAGCGATAAAGGTGGATACCAGATATTGGCCTGAGGGCTGGGTGGTTCTGGGCACCGAAGCCAGTGCCAGGGCGTGGTCTTCGCTGGAGGCTTCGGCTTGGGCTTCTCGGCAACCTTGGGCCTGGCCTTCTCGGGAACCTTCTTGAGCCTGACGTTCTCGTGAACCTCCTGGGGAGACGGCTCGGAAAGCTTGGGCACTTGCAGCTGGGAGCTTGGTGGAGGCACAGGGGCTGGCGGTGGCGGAGGAGCAGCATTGGGCACCACCAGCTTAGGAATACGTGATAGCACCACGATTGGCGGGCCGCGGAAGTACGCTTGGGCACCAGTATTTGCTGTCGTGGAGGCACCGTGACAGGCCTGCGCGCGGAGGCACTCTTGGGCGCCAGCAGCTCTGGTGGAGCCTGGGCCGTCGGCAGCGTTGGCGGCCACATGACTGCTGGAGGCGGCGGCGGCGGGCCTGGTGGGGGCTTCGGCCCTTCCTGCTTGCGCGCGGGCGGGGTGCCCGACGGGGGCTTGGGCCCTTGCGGATTGGCCGCGGGGGCCGTCGGAGTGGCCGCGGGTTTGCGCCCTTCGGGCCCGTCGGGCTGGGCCGCAGCAGCGGCCGCGGGTTTGGCCGTGTAGGTGGCCTCGGGCCCGTCGGGCTTGGCCGCGGCAGTGGCCGCGGGCTTGGCCGTGGAGGTGGCCTTGGTTTTCTTGCCGAGCGGCTCGGCCCTCTGCGGGCGCGGCGGTGGAGGCGAGAGGAACCTGGACGAATCACCTCCAGCATTTTTGGCTGGCGGCTCGGTCGGCGCTGGAGGTTGCTCGGCTGGCACTGGGAGCAGCTCTGTCGGCATCGGTCGGCCCCGTGTTCTTGGAAAATGTCAAACGTGCGAAATGTTGCAATGCCAAGTATCCCACGCGATAATTAGTCCATGCAGACGTATGCAACATAGCGGATCGACACATATCGATACCACACATACTGAATGTTGCAAGGATATAGACTCGAATGCAGACCCAATGCAAACGACAACACTTGCATGAGAGCAGCAGCAGGTAACATACTCATACAACACGCATCAAATGCAGCTTCACAAGCAACTAGACAGAATAGCACTGACAACGGATAAGCATAACACTCCAACGCATCCAACATACAATGAGCATATATATACAATATATATATATACAACTGGTTTGAACAAAGCATATGTGCAACACATCGGCGTACACACCGGCACATGGTGTGATAATTCAAATGAGCCAATCACGTGCACATTGAACTACATAGGAACGTGCACAGAGCGAGCATACGATCATGCACTGGAAATCGTCCTCTGGTCCGACATGCACTGGCCGTAGTCGACGCTCTTCTCGGAGTCCTCTGGAAGGACGTGCGTTCCTCAACGGGTAAAGACGTGTTCCTTCTTTCGTGTTACTCTTCTGCTCCTATTCCTACGCCTACTCCTAATCCTATTCGTATTTTCACGACTGTTGTTGCTATTCTTATTCCTATTATTCCTTCCTCTGATTCCTCCTCCCTCCTCCCCCCATCGAAGTCCGACTGCAATTGCTCGCAGAATGTGATCGCCTTCTGGCCGTTCTCCAGACGCCTGCCGTCCAAGTGCTGCTTGTCCACTTTGGGGTGCTGGTCGCTGCAGGAACGAACGAGCACGGTGGTGTTCTGACAATCGTTAAGCACGACAATGGTGCATAGTAGTTCCGTTGCAGTTGACATGTAGGTTACATTTGGTGCAGGTTACATCTAGATTGCGTTCAAACGTAATTCATCGCACACAATGGTTTCATGGCCATCCCCCTGAAACGAACAATGAATGTAATGCGCATGTGCGTATCACTGTATTATAAATCTAAACTGCAACTCTGGAAGTGTAATGCGCAAGTAACTTGCAATCGATATACTGTGTTCGATCGTTGACGTTTGAAGGTGAGTTACATGTAGACAACAATTCGTGAAACTTACATGCAAAGTTCAACGAAACTCCGGTGCAACATTGTTATATGTTGAATGTAAACGAACCGTACAGCAAAGACAAGGCGTGTGAGTGAAATGCAAACTACGTAGAAAGAAACGAATATAGAAATCACCACTGCTAGACCAACAACGAATGCAGCAAGCTTACAGTAAACCCGCATGGTAAGGATGGGCAACTGTCCCAAGGGTACCCTGTGTCCTTGCCTCCCCGGTCCGTCCTCGGCCACTTTCGTTGGCCGTGTCCCGCTCGGAAAGCTCGGAAATGGCCTTGCAAGGCCCTTGCATCCTTTTCGCGCATCCTTATTGTACGGGTGTCTTTGACCCACACGTCAGCGATGCCCTCGACGCCCGTCACATAGGAGATCTTCTCGAAGAGTCACCTCCCGCCCACCCACCCAGCTAAGGCCCCCGTCCGTCTTCCCCTGCTATCCCTGCTCCCCCTGCCCTTCGCCATCTTTCTCCTCCTGCTCCTTTCCCCACCATCTGGATCATTCCTGTGCGGATGACGTCTGTGCTCATGCGCAAAGAGAAGCCCCGAACAAACCCATAACAATGCAACGCACCAAAAGGAAGCGATTGCACAGAAAGAAACCGAAGCACAACAAAGCAGAAAGCCAAATACAAAGCCCACTCGTTGGAGAGTGGCGCGCGCAAGTTCTGCACGCTCAGCACCTGGGCGACGAGCATGGGCGCCATGCTGCCGAGGGGGCGGCCGCCCTGCCGGGGGGGGGGGGTTCGAGACCTTTGGAACCTTCCCAAAACGCTGCGAACCTTACGAGGTTTCAATGTCAAGGGAAGGGGGATGGGCAACCGAGCGTGGACAATACCCAACGACATCATACGAAAGCAAACGTGACGAGCGTGTCAATCAATCCTGTGGCGAAGTGAGAATACGTGGCAACGTGATAATACGCGGGAGCATGTGAAAGCAAAGCGTGCCAATGCACAACGACATGTCACCACACGTGCACGTATTTGAAACACATGCCACCATTCATGACACCAGCGAAGATAATGCCAGCCAACATGCGTCAATGTGTTGTCAAAATGAAAACGAAGTATAAGATCAACGTCTGCGTTGCTGTTCTTTGTTACCAGACAGAATGTCACATTGATGCGCGTCCTGTTACCCCGAGCTCCTGATAGAGGCGCCCGCCCTAGAGGGCCTCGACGTCTACGCGCACGGAAGCTGCGTTACTCGAGATTGCATTGGGTGAGCATGTAGTGCCATATTGGTTACAATGCATACATAATTACATATATACATATACCACGGCCGCTACGTGTGTACGTTCTTTCTTGTTTAAAGTGCTTGAACGTGTCTGCACAATGCTTGGCAGACGTTGCCTTTCAGATTGCGAAAACGTATCCCCGCATGGCGTGGCACCTCAACATACATCACGTTTACGGCTCATCCTTTTTTCCATCGCATTTCTTCTTTTCTCCCTCCCTTCCCTCCTCCATCCCTCCTCCATCTCCCCTGTCCTCCCCCCCTCTTCCCCTGCCTCCCTCCCAAGTCCCGCGGCTCAAGAAAGCTCGCGGCCATATCACTCCTGCTGTTGGGTCGACACGCCGCGAGCCTTGAAGAACCCTGCGTTGACAGGTTCGCACTCTGCCTTCCTGGCCTCCCTGGCGTGGTCGTCATCGTGCCCCTTGTTGCAAAGCACCGTGCGCGTCTTGTGCCAGATTGTCGAGTGCTCACGATTCCATTCGGCCGAGAGCTCCCTATTTGTGGTGGGGTGCGAGAGCCTCGATCGGCGTCAAGCCGTCTTGGCTAAATTATGCAGTTGTCAAGGTGCGAGCATAGCAAGCCACATGAAACATCCAGATAGCAATCCAGAAGTATGAAGCATATGGCGAACCGATACTAAGACTCATACATCAAACACTATGTATCAACAACATGGCAAAACAATTGTATGGCGCATGCTCAATCATTCGGTGGCTCAGCCGCGTACGTCGCGGAGCTGGCCTTGGCGCGTCCGTGGCCTTCAGCTTCTTCACGGGCGCCACGAGCTTGGGCACGGGCGCGCTGTCGTCCTCGGCCAGGGTGTTGCTATTGCCTTTGCCCTTGCCCATCTTGCGAGTCTTGCCCTTGCCCTTCTTGTCAGTCTGGCCCTTCTTGCCACTACTGCCCTTGACCTTCTTGCCTGTCCCGACCTCCTTGGCCTCGCGATGCTCAAGCACGAACTTCTGCTGGCCGCCGAGCTGCGGGTTCACGAGCGCAGCCGCCAGAGCTTGTGCGTCCGTGTCCTCGTCCGCGGGGTTCGTGAACAAAGTCGAACACATGCTTGTCTCTGGGGGCTCTGGGCTTGGCTCAGTAGGTGGCATTGGTCTCGGCTCAGTAGCTGGCGTTGGGATGCCTGGCTCGCTGGACAGGATCTTGGCGAAGATGCTGTACTCGGCCGTTGTCGCCCCGACGCTCGAGGCAGGCTGGTCCGCGACGACGGGGAGCTCCTCTCCCACTTGGGACCCGTTCCACGCGCCAGGTTCTACCATCTCGTTGATCACGGTCGTGATCTTCTTCATTTGTTCGGGCGTCGTTGGAAGATAGACTAAGAGAGGCCGTCGTAGTAATGATGTGTCTTTGTGCATGCAGCGAGTTGCTACAATTGCTTGCCTCGGCATGGTGTCCGCTCGCCTTGAACATAACAATTCGTAATGCTACGGGGTAAAGGAAATGTCCGGTGGCTCCGAAGCCGAGATGCTGCGCGGGCTCGCGATGCTTGGCGTCGCAGGCGCGGCAGCAGCACCCTCCGAGTCTTCTCGCGCAAACCTCTCCACGAGCGCCTTCCCTCGTGCAAACGCATGGGCAAAAGCCAAGGGGCTTTGCACGGCGCTCCATGACCGCTGGGAGGATGAAACCTGGATTCTTCAACACTGCGGAAACATGCACAAACACTAGAAAGCGTATATGATCTTTTTTATGCATTGTTTTGCCGGTCGGCGCGGGCCCCCCAACCCCCTCTCCCCCCCCACATGGAATAGATTTTGGCTGTTTCTTGGCGCCTGTTTCGAGCGGGTGGAGTCTCCCCCAAAGGCAGCACGCTTGCAAACGGTAGCACTAAGCAGAGGTCTGGAGCCAGATCCCCCCCTTCCCCCCCCCCTTTCCGCCCAATGTCGAAACGCCGAATAAAAACGTTCACTATCGGCATGCTTCTGGCTCGAGAGAGTCTGCATGTTCGCACTGCTCCTCCAGACCCCACGGTACTGGGAGGCGAGCGCGTTGGCGGCACCATTCGTCTTATGATCCCGTTGTGCGCTATTCCCCCCTCGACCCCCTCTCCCCTGCAGATGGGGGCCCATGCCAAGAACCACCCTGCTCGCCTCCAGGGTGCCCCGGGTGTCCCGGGTTTCGACGGTGTTGCGATGGAGAGCGTGACGTTCCGATATCGAAAATCGATGGGCGTCCTGGGGTCTCAGGGTTGGGTTTCTTGTGGAAGGTTTCTTGTGGACTGGCCTCCGCTGTGACCCACCCCTCCCCCACACCAGCCCTAACCCCGCGGTCGGTAGCGTGGCATCTAGTCCGGACCGCTGTCGGTAAGGCGAAAAAGATCGTATGCTTCGCCTTTCGCAATACAAGTGCCCACGTGCAAGGACAGGCGCATGGATCTCAAAGGCAATCGAAACAACAGTTCCATGTGTGACAAACCATGGGCCGTATCATCACAGTTTCAAATCTGATTGCACGAAGCATTTTGGCAACAGAGATCACCCAACGGAGTAAGGATCCAACGTGTGAAAGGCAAACGCTGGTACGTATTATGCACAAATCATTATGCACAAACATCTTCGTTCAATTTGAAAATTACTGGCGCATCTTCACCTGCGATATGTTCAAATCGGGGACCTCAAGTGCGAGCTCTTTGTAAAGCGGCGCAAAGTCGGACATGATTTTCGCTTCGTGTTGCGTCTTCGCCGTGACATGGGCGCGCAGGGGGCTTGGGGATGCTGTGTCATTGTCCTCCTCCTTTCCTTCCCTTTCCCCTTCCTCTTCCCTTTGCCTCGCCCTCCTCGTCCCCCTCTCCCTTGACTCCTTGCTGCTCATAACTCAAACCAGTCACCCCAAAAGCTTCCACGGGTCGCGGTGGCCCACGCTGGTCCGAGATTGGTTAACCGTCGTGTCGACGGGCGGCCTCGACCTGGCGCGCCTGCCCTCGGCTGCCGTGGCGCGGGCCGTTGGGCCCCCCCCCGTGCGCAGCCACGGGTGGAACCTTTGGGGGGGGGGCCAAATGGCTTGGGTCCACAGATGGCTGCGCGGAGCAAGAGATCCAAACGCCAAGGCAATTCTCGGCGCATGGGTGCCATCTTGTAGCAAAGGCATGTCCAGAGGGGGGGCATATCCGGGAACGTTGAAAAAGCACAGGTGAGCGACGAAAGAAAAACGGTGTCGTCTGCGCCGACATTCGCGCGTAAGCTGCCCGCGTAAGGTCGCGCGTAAGCGCCCTCGCTTCCAGCGTAGCGTTCCGCGCCGGCGGCCCGCGTGAGCCACCGCGTGAGGTCGCTGTGTCATCTCGCGCAAGGCCCGTTTTTGATCGTCGCTCAGGTGGAACCCGCACGCCCCCCAACGCGAGAGTCTGGACTTCGGGTTGGGTCGGGGTGGTCTGGGAGGTAGTCCCGCTCCACGGGTCGCTGAGGCGGGCAGCGGGGTGGTCGCCGGCATCGGATTCAGACGGAGGCCGTGGGCGACGGACCTGTCGGGCAGATGTCAGGATATTGGCATCGCTCGGACGTGTGTGCTTTCCTCGGCGAAGCTTATGATCTTATGATGTTCCTACCTAATTTAGGCTCGACCACCAGAATTTCGAGCTCCAGGAGAGTGCCTAAACTGCATGGTTTTCACGTGTCGGGCCCTGGCAGGCGATACTCGTTCGACACTTCGCCAGCGTGTCGGGCAGACACTCTTTCGATACTTGAATGGGTGCTCGAAATTATTGCTGGGAGTTGGTCCCTAAGTACGATGGGGACAGCATAAGGCGCGGCCAGCGTTGGCGCAATCCGGGGGTCTGAGGTGGCCCAGCACAGGATCCGGCCAGCAAGAAGGGCGGGCAGGTTCGGGATTACGGGTTCGGGGAGTTTTTCCCCGCCCCCATTTTCGGCTCGGGGTCCGCTTTCGGGCCCCGGGACTGGAGCACGGATCTGTAGTGAAAACCTGCACCAGATGGACTAGCGCCAGCAAATCTAAACCGTATTGGAGCATCTAGGGTACCCTTCAAAGAAAACACGCGCGAAACCAGGCAACGTACGGATAACGCACGCCCGAGTGATTGCAAATGGCGCGCGGCCTTGGATGGAGTCGGCAGCCGCGGGCCGCGCAGCAGGCGATTGACAGAGGGTAACCATTTGGGTGTTGCTCTGCTGCTTAAGTTGCGATGATGGCCAGTCGCAGTGGTACCTGTCGTCAGTCTTCGACACTTCCGAGCTGTCGACTTCGCGTGAACATAATCATCGACGATTTTCAATTTCTATCGTTTTTGTTGTGCAGCCCAACCAAAGGTCTGATCTTATAGCGTGTTGGCGCGAGTAGATCTCGACAGATGAGCGGCGGTGCACGCTTGACTCTACTTGTTCTCGGGTAGGTTTCCTTCCCAGAGGTGTCCTCCTTTGCTTCTGCGACCTCGCAGGCAGCTTGGATCGTCCTGGGCAGTTTCACTTCCAAGCTGTCCCTGCCTGGATGACGGGCGGATGTCTTTACAAGAGGCTCCCACGAAGAGGTCCCGTTGGATTTCGCAGCTTCGATGGGCTCACCCTTGTACAACTGCACCTCGGGTAAATCCCCATCCCAGAGTTGTCCTCTTTTGCTTCTACGACCTTTCAGGCAACTTAGATCGTCCTGGGCAGTGTCACTTCCAAGACGTCCCTGCCTGGACGGCGGGCGTAAATCTTTACAAGAGGCTCCCACGAAGAGGTCCCGTTGGATTTCGCAGCTTCGATGGGCCCACCCTTGTACAACTGCACCTCGGGTAAATCCCCATCCCAGAGTTGTCCTCCTTTGCTTCTACGACCTCGCAGGCAGCTTAGATCGTCCTGGGCAGTTTCACGTCCAAGACGTCCCTGCCTGGATGGCGGGCGGATATCTTTGCAAGAGGCTCCCACGAAGAGGCGCCGTCGGATTTCGCAGCCTCGATGGGCCTGCCCATGCCCGCCCTCTATGCAGAATTGCACCGCCCGCAGTCCGCTTTCTTCTTCGTCCTCCTCTGTTTCGGCGACTCGCGCGCAGCTCGCACCCCGCAGGCACTTCTCCGAAAATGCATCGAAAAGTGCAGCAGGGCTCTCAGGAGCGCCCTGAGGCGCCTGCGTGGATGGCGGACGGATATATTTGCAAGAGGCTCCCACGAAGAGGTCCCGGTGGGATCTCACAGTTTCGATGGGTTCGCCCATGCCCGCCCTCTATCCAGAATCGCCCCGTTCGCGGTCCGCTTTCTTCTTCGTCCTCCTCTGCTGCTCGGTTTTACAGCTCGCGGCTTGGATGACCGCGAGATAGGAGCCCTGGTGCAGTGCGGAACAGTAGGAGATCTTGGACATCTACGAGCGTACCGTCTGATAAAATGCATGAACAGGCTTCGCTCGAAAAAGCTGGCCCTGTAAATCCACAGTAGAAGCTCCAGATGCGCCGCTCGGATGCTCCAGTGCTCCGGAGTGTTGGGTGGAGGAACGGATGATGTTTTCAGAAGCCGAGGAGCACAGACTGGAGCACAACGGCGGGCATGCTAGCCAGATTTTCGGCAGAGGGCATTGCGGCGTGGCGTCAAGGAAGGTGGTTGAATCAGTCGGTCGGCATGCGCGTGGGGTTCTTGGAAGTTGTGCCTAGCAGTTTGGAGTGACAACGTCTTTACCTTCGCGGATACCTATCTGGAGGCGGTCATAATGATGACAGAACGGGGGTTCCAGCTTAGGAGCCAACGCTGCCTGGTGGTGCACTTGGTAGGTATCCAGAGGCGGAGTTCAGAGAGTCAGACAACCATGTATGGAAGGAGCCTGTTTCTTTCTTGCTTGGGCCATAACGCGCGTTGTGACCTCCCCCCCCTAACGTAACGCTCTGGCCCCCAGTGCGCTTCCGGCACTGCCGCCGTGCGCATAGGGATCCGCATAGGATTCCGAATAGAGATCCGCATAGGCATCCGCACAGAAATCCGCATAGGGATCCGCATGGGAATCGCATAGAGATATCCATCGGAATCCGCATAGGGATCCCAAGAGGCATCCGCATAGGGATCCGCATAGGGATCCGCTTGGCAATTCGCATAGGGACCTGCATAGGTATCCGCATAGGGATCCCCAGAGGGGTCCTCTTAGGGATCCGCTTAGAGATCTGCTTAGGGGCGGTGGTTGCGGGCAAGCTGCGGTGCTCTCAGGCACTTGTGGTGTTCGTAGGAGAGAGAGAGAGAGAGAGAGAGAGCAATAGGAGGAGAAGGACAACGACGACAACGATAACGACGAAGACGACGAGGATGGAGGAGGGAGGTAAGGAGCATATCTCTTATTCGCCACGTGGAGGCAACGACGCCTTCGCAGGCATGTGCTCGGCACAACTCCTCGTCGCTCTTCGCTGTCGGTCGTCGTCGTCGTTGTCGTCGTCGTCGCCGCCGTTGTCGTCGTATTCGTCGTCGTCGTCCTCATCGTCGTCGTTATCGTCGTCGTCGTTGTCGTTGTCAGGTTCGTCGTCGTCGTTATCGTCGTCGTTTCTGTCGTCGGTCGTCGTCGCTCGTCGTTGTCAAACGGTCGTCGTTATCGTCGTCGTTTCTGTCGTCGGTCGTCGTCGCTCGTCGTTGTCAAACGCCTTCGAATGTTTTCGAGGGCCTCTGGAGGCATTCGAATGACATTTGGAAGGCCTCTGGAGGCTTCCAGAGGCTTCTGGAGGCCTCCGGAGGCCTCGGGAAACCTCCAGAGGCGTCCCTCGTCGTCGTCGCTGTCGTCGTCGTCGTCGTTGCTCGCCGTCTTCATCGTCGTCGTCGTCGTCGTTGCTCTCAGTCGTCGTCTTCATCGTCGTCTTCATCGTCGTCTTCGTCGTGGTCGATCGTCCTCGTCCTCGTCGTCATCGCCGTCGTCGTTGTCGCCGTCGTCAAGAAACTTGACTCCATAGTTGGTGCAATCCTGAGAGCCTCGAGTGCGTTGTGGGCCCCCAGCAACAAGGCGGCCAAGAGACTATATGCCCTGCAGTTTAGACCAATCCGTCGGATGTGCAAGATCCGCAAGCGCCTCGAAGAGCCCCCCGAAGCGTACAGTGCAAGAAGAGCCCGTCAAGGAACCAAGGACCCAGTGGAGTACAGCTCGTGCCGTGGCGTGTCTCAGCTAGTGGTTCCGTAGTTCACCACGCATCAAACCACCCCAACCCAACCCGAAGGCCCCATGTCCTTCAGCGCTCTGGGGCCGTCCTGGGCTCATCTTGGGGGCATGTTGGGCCGTGTCGGGGCGATTTTGAGGGCTTTGAATGTTGTGAAGCTTCAAAATCGCTGATGCCGGGTTGTGCTTCTTCGGGCCCTCTTGGAGGGCCTCTTGAGGCTCTCTCGGAGCTGCTTGACGGCCTCTAGGGCTGTCTGGAGGTCATCTTGGGCGTCTTGGAACGATCTTTCGGCCTCGGGGCCTCTTGGACCGTCTGGGAGGCGTCTGCGGCTCTCTGGGGGACCTTGCGGGGACCTTGCCAGGAGTCTACTGGGTTTCGGCCAGGGTACTTTTCGTTCCGGTACTCCCCGGGGCCGCCATGTGCGCGCGAAGTAGAAATTGTAAACGTGTAGCAGGAGATCTTAGCACGCGCCTGGCCCGTTGGGCCAGCGAATTTCATAATATCGCTGTCGCGCGGGACTTTGTCGCATTTGTTCAGGCGCCGCGCTCGTGACACTTAGGAATCACGCTCTCGCTTTGGCTTTTCTAGCAGTTTACTTCGGAATCGCGCTATCGCTGCAGACTTCCTCGCGATTCATGCAGGACTCACGCTTCAGCAACCTGCCTGCTCGACCTGGCCGACTGGGCCCGCCTTCCCGACCCGCCCGTTAGGGTCTACCCGCCCGACCTGCCCGTCTGGTTCTGCCACGTGTTTTCTGCTGCCAGCCCCCCTCCCGCTAATCTCTCTCTCTCTCTCTCGTACATACGTATATATACATATATATATATATATATATATGCAAATGTGTGTATATATATATATATATATATATACCCGTCCGTTCTCTATTTTCGCTCACGTGGTCCTCCTTTTGTGCCTTTGTCACGCCCGCCTTCCTCCGTGTTCTCTGCGTTCGCCTTGTCGTCCTCCTTGCCTTCCACACAGAGGGGTAGGAGGCATAGGACGAAGGACGAAAAGGACGCATGACCAGAAAGACAGGAAAGAGGAGGAGGGCGGTCAGGCGGAACGCGACGACGATCCCGAGGAGCAGTGAGGACGAGGAGGGGGATTGGGGGAGCAGGAGCGAAAGGAGGATGTGGCGGCCAGGGGCACGACGGGAGATCGTGGGCAACCAGCAGGGCAAGGCCTCCCCGCTTCAGCCCCCCGAGGCGGCCACTGGGGAAGCGATGCCGCTGAGTGCGAGGTGAATTCGGCATGGCGCGGAGGCTTCCGCCCCGCTCTCTCGTTTGGCGCCAGGCAGCAGGTGCAGACGCCCTGGCGTCGCGCAGAGATCACGAGGTTTTTTGTTGTTTGTTTGGTTCGAGAGTATCCCTTTCTGTTTCTGTTTTGGTTTGTGCGAGCCACTTTCGGGCCAAAGGGTTATCAAACAACGACCTACGGCGAACAATCATATGGCCGTATGTTTTGTGGTTCGCCCGCGTCGTGAACCAAACCATGTGTCAGAGATCTGCGAAACGGGTGTAGTCAGGGGGGCTTCCTTTGAATTTGCGACATCTCATTTGGAACGTTTGAGGGCATGATGTTTGAGGGCACCCCGCCTTCTAAGAAGTCCCGTGCCTCACTGGACAGCGACATCCCTCAAGCCTGGTAAACTGTCCTCGCCACCACTGCCTCATCCATGAGCATCCGAATCGGCATGCCGCTCTGTCTTTCGATCGGCAAGTCGACCTGTATACACAGCACCACACGTTACCTTCATATCAACTAAGTCCTCACCTATCAGGTGTGTGCCTACTCCCGTCACTCGTCGACCACTCGCACCTCATCCCCGTCCGCTTTCTCTGCATGAACTATCGCTCGCAGCCGCCCCCTTACAATTTTTCTGGCAGCTCTTTGTCCAGACCGATGTACCTGATGTGCCTTCTCCGCCGATTCCTCTATCTAGGTATTCCTGCATCGATGCCGCTTCTGGTGATCGTACCCATACCCACTCCTCGCCCACATCCCCTCCCCTACCTCCTCCACTCACAGCTTATCCTAGTCTGGTCTTCTTCCGGCGCCTCCCTTCACCCCCCCCGTGCGGCGGATTTGTGCGCACACACACACACACACACACACGCGCGGTACCCCCTCCCGTGCACGCGGCAAGAGCTCGGAGTTCCTCCGAAGCGCAGTTGACCTCTTGAAGCCGTCGTTGCGGATAATCTTCCGCATTTCTCCGTCCTCTTCGCTTCTCCTCCAGCGCCTTCTACTTCCACCTCGCCCTCCTCTACCTCCTCCCCCTCTTCCTCGCCCCTCCCCTCACCTCGATCAGATAGCGCGCGGGGCCTGCCTGGGCAATTCGGCAGCAGCAGCTGAACTCACCCATCGGAGAGGTCTCCTGCGGAGCAGGAAGCCACGAGCCGCACAGACGTGATGATTATTCGAGCACTGCTCAGCGGAGGCATTCAAAATCTCCGAAGCATGACTGTGCAATAGCTGCACCCCGACGCTCCCTCGCGCCCCGCCTCTTCCCCCCCGCCAGCCGTGCCACGACCCGATCACACGCGGCCGTGCTCGCCCCTCCTCGGGCCGCGTGGCTCTCGAAGATCGACCTGGCGAAGACGGGGTCGGGAGCTCCGACCAGGATTTTCGTCACGCCCCGACAACGATCAACGATCACAACGATCACAACGATCAGCGATAACGATAACAACGATAACGATAACAAGGATCACAACGATCACAACGATCAATGCTTTTCTCCTGCTGTACTCGCTGGAAGGATTTTCGTCACGCCCCCGTGATTCTTTCACGACCTTCGGTGCCAGGGCACGAGCAAAACCAAGGGGAGGAAGCGGCAGCGTCTGGAGGCGGCAACGTCTGCACCGGGCCTCCCTGGGGGAAGCGGCAACGTCTGAAGACGTTCCTGCCGTGAGGAACCAGGAGCCGTAAAACGACGCGAAGATCGGGACAAAATCGGATCGGGATAACTCGAAATCTCTGAGAGTCGGCGGGTTCGGAGGATGTATTGGGCGCCGCGGCCGCTCCAGAGCGTTCCGGAACGCTCTGAGAGTGCTCCGGAACGCTCTGGAGCGATTTATCCCGATCCTAGCCCTGTTTTAAGCCGGGAGGAGGACATTTTTGGTTGCCTGCCAACCCGAGTCGGTGCGGAAGCCCCGCCCGACACGGGCAACCTCGCTGTTGCTGTTCGCCCTGCCCCGCCTGGGTCAGTGGCCGGCGCCTTGGCCGCACCTGCAGCCACACCACACAGGCGAGCGCGCGGGTCCCGCCGCGGTGGGGCTCCTCGCGCTTGGGTGGGGCAACCGAAAGCAGCGCGTTCGCGTGTCCGCCAGCCTCGACCCCGAGCTGTTCCGCGGCACCGCGAGCAGCTCCGTCGGGGGGGATTCCGCGCACATTTGCACCACTGCGCTGCGACTTCGTCGGCCGCCGTCGTGGCCACGAAGGCGTAAACTGAAAATGAACAGGGGCTACCTGTCATCTGGGCCCGAGGAGACACATCGAATCCATGAGGGAATGGTGAACTGCTCAGGGCGGACGTGATTGTCGCCTTCAGAGTGCACTGATTACCTGGATTGCGAAACTACACAGGGCAGGCCAGGTGGGACGAAGTGCCCCCTCCCGGCACAATGATGCGACATGGAATGTGTAGTTCACAAGAGTAAACCTTTGCAGCGCGATGTTTTGTGAACTTGTTCAAACATCTTGTTGGAGCTTACACGGCCGATGGTTCACAAGAGCGCATATTGCGAGATGTTGTCCAGTCACTCCGCAGAGATTATGTACGGAACCAGCGATTGTCCCCGCCTCGACACAACATGTCGAGCGGACAGCTGATGAAAGGCCCAGCTCTGCGAGGGACTATACAAAGGGTCAGCTGTAATGACGAAGAGGTGGTCGGGTTGTTCTGGTCCTTCGCAGTGTTCATCTGGCTCGTTCCCAGAAAGACGCCGGAGGCCACGTCCAACACAGACGGCGCCGGACGCTTCCGACCGGGGCCGCCTTCCGAACTGGCAGCCGTCGAGACTGGGCGAGACATCGCTGACATCTGTTCCTGGAGATTGCCGAACCTGGCCTCCGTCTCCGTGTCCACATCCGCTTGAGCCGCGAGGTCACGGCAGTCAGGGGACCCATCCCTCTCATCAACCATGATGGACGTGCCCGAGATATGTTGAAGCCTGTCCTCCCACTGTGCATACATGTTCGTGACAAGCGTCTGCATCTCCTGGACAGCCGCAATCAGCTGCGACTGGAGCCCCTGAGCGTGCAGCTCTAGGTTGTCAGTCCTGGCATTGGCACTCCCGATCGCCGTGAAGAGCTCCGGCTTCATCGCGCCGGTCGCAGCCAGGATGTCACCTCCCTTCGCCATGGCGGCCGAGACAGGCAATGCTGGCGTTGGTCGGATGGTGAAAGATCACGGATCACTGGCACCGCCAGCGTTCCAGGACCCTCCAAAAGAAACGGCAACATGGGCCCTTGTCCTGGGGGGGGCGCCTCCAGGGCCCCTCGCGCGGAGCGCCTCGTGACCTTGAGCCAAAATTGCTGGAGCAAAAATTATTACGGACGACAGATCCTCGTAATTGGGGGACATGAGGGAGACGCTGATTCACGGCCGGCGTCGACCCAGCCACCGCGCCGGGACTGCTTCTGGTGAGCTTGGCGCTAGTATGCGGATGTTGCGGTGGACTTGGCGCTTCTGCGCACCAGGTTTCGAGGATCTGCGGGCGTCTCAGTGAGGGGGTGAGGGCCCCACTGAGGACGTAGACCCTCTCAGCGTGGGGGTGAAAGACCCGCTGAAGGACCCTGGTCTGCGAATCGTGTCCCAGGCTTGCGCTTCTTGGGTCTGCTCTGTAATAATATGTATTCCTGCGGCGTCATAGGCGACGAATTCGCGATGCGCCAATCGACGCCAACACGCTCGTCTACAGACGCGCATGCCTCTCGAAATCCCCGGTGCAGTTAGGGTCTGGATATGCGGATGGCCCCGCGAGGTGACGGGGGTGGCACAAGATGCAGTGGGAGCGGCATAAGACACAAGTGCGGGCGGGTGGGCGGGTGGGTGGGTGTGCGTGGGTGGGGTGGGGGGGCGGGGGTATAAGACGCAAGTCCCGCAGGAGCTCGCCGCCGTGGCAGCCGCGCATTGTCAGAGAAAAGGCCGATCTTACTCAATGATTTTCACGACCGAGGAAGCTGCCGCCCGTTTCAAGCTGTGGGCCTTCATTGTCCTTTCGCAATAGATTGATTACCGTGATCGCACAGACACCTTCGCCATCATAATCCGTGGTGATATCCCGTTGCCTGCTCGGATGAGGAAGGGCACTCTGTCGTGCTCCTGGGGGCCGACGAAGACGAAACTCAGCAACGAGGGCTTCTTGGGCGGCAAGCTGAGGATGGGATGTTCGGGATATGTGTCAGGCCGCTTCCAGCTCTCCACGGACACTGACTCGCGGGCGCTCTCCACGCTGCGGACGGAAGACGGCCAGTTCGTGATTGCGCCGAACCGTGGGGGACCTGTGCCAGCGGCAGTTCAACGACGCCGACATCGATTTCACAATGGATTTTGCGACGAAGAACGAGCCCCACCTGTAGGATGGGTTTGCGCGGGAACCCTCGACGCGGCCGGCCTGCCGGGAGATGCAGGCGGGAGTGGGCTGCGCCATCCTGGGAGATGATGACGTCCTCTCTGCGTCTTCTGAGCTGAGAGGGCCGCTGCCCCTACTGTTTTTGCGTGTAACTAGTCTAGCACCGTGCGAGGAGCCTCGCCAGGAGTTTGCCATCCCTTTCTGCCCCCCCTCTCCGTGCCCAATCTGCACTTGGAATGCTGGTGGGGTGCCTATGTCTGTTCGCTCTGCGCCAGGCTCGCGCGGCTAAGAAGACGGGCTTCTTTCGGCGTCTGCGTCGCACCCGGGGCGTCGTTGCTGCCCGGGGAACTCACGGACACCCAGAATACATTAACCATTTTTTTTTCTCTCTCTCTCTCTCTCTCTCTCTCTCTCTCTCTTTCTCTCTCTCTCTCTCTCTCTCTCTCTCTCTCTCTCTCTCTCTCTCTTTCTCTCTCTCTCTCTCTCTCTCTCTCTCTCTCTCTCTCTCTCTCTCTCTCTCTCTCTCTCTCTCTCTCTCTCTCTCTCTCTCTCTCTCTCTCTCTCTCTCCCTCTCTCTCTCTCTCTCTCTCTCTCTCTCTCTTCAGATTCCCTCCCGCACCTTCGGCTATTCGTTCTTTCCTGACAGCGCTGGTACTGGCGTAATCGTCGCGTCCACCGGCCCCAGATTCGCCGCCTTCTTCGTCGCGCAGATTGCCCTCCATCCGCTCGTTTAAGGACGGGTTCTCCTGGCTGCGATGAAATGTCCACGTTGCCAAGGCGATTTTGTCAATGTTCACGTGCCCAATGTGTTGGATCACTTTGAGATCTACATGTCAGCGCTTCGCCTGCCCCGCCGCAGGGCCCCTGCGTCTGCGGGGCGCTTCGCGATGCTCTTGGGCGACTGGACTTTCGCGTCAGAAGGGGGGGGGGGGCGCGTCAGAGAGCGCATCGGGGTCTGTGCAGCCCAGGGGGTCTTCGTCATGCCCGGGGTTTCCATGATGTACTACCTGGTCTTCTCGAGTTCCACCAGGATTTGGCTGTCCGACGTGCTCATGTAGATAATATGAGAGGTCAGACTGCGCGATTGGACCATCCGATTGGATCGTATTTAAAGGTCGCTGCCGAGTGCGATTCTTGTTGACACTGCGATCTCGACGTCGGCGATTGGAGGCATATGAGAGATGTGCCGTCTGATCATACCCTTGTCTCTTCTACTGTCTCTACGCATGTGTCGGACAAGTCAGAAACCAATACCATCCCGCTGTGGTTGGCCAAGTCTCCTGAGTCCGCGGAGGAGCTGGACAGGCTTCTTCTCGCGCCACCGGTGTCTGCTGCAAGTGGCGTTCGCCTGGCATGGGCCAAGGCTTGCATGCGTTCGGCAGCTGCGCGAGCCCGTCGTCGCATCAAGCACCGCGTTGCCCGTGCGCCTGAAGAGTGCCATCATTGGTCTATGGCTGCGGTCCGCGGCCTCAGGTTGCAACGCATCAAGATGATGGGCGCTGCTATCGCGGGTTTTCCCAAATTTCAGACGATTTTATTGATGACGCGAGTCGTGCGAATGCTGATCTGCTCGCCCTGTGCCAACATGTGCGCGAATTTTATGAAGACCCTCGATGCGGAGACCCCGGGACTTGAGAATGACCCCCCTGGGGATTTCATGCGTCTGAAGGAGGAGAAGAAGCTTGAACGTCGTCGAGCTTTCTTGCGGCAGTTTCGTCGTCGCACGCGGCTTCGAGGAGTGGTCTGCGAACCTCCCAACCTCGCCCCGCCCCCGAGGACTCTTCTGCGGCCCTGAGGACCCACTGGGGAGAGGTCTTATGTGAACAGCAAGAGGGCCGCCCCAGGTGGCCCGAGCTTAGGGGCGACTGCGTCTTGGGAAGTGGGCTGCGCCACCTTCTGCGGGGAAATTATCAAGAAACGAAAACATAATCTGCCTGGGCCCGACGGGATTCCGCACGACTGCTAGCGCCTTGGAGAGACCCCTCGGTTCCTTCATGCATTATACCAGGACTTGGTGGAAGCGAAATTCGAAGACCTCCCTCGGGATACGCTTGAGGTTCTCATGTCTTTTATTCCGAAAGGAGGATCGCGCAGCGACGTTGAAGGCAACATCTACCGCACGCCTGAGAATACTCGTCCACTTTCCATTGCCAAGTCGGACGCGAAGCTTACGAGTGCGCGCATGTGCCGCCCCTTGAACGAGCTGGCCCAGCTCGTTGTGTCACGATCTCAGGCTTGTATTTCTGGGCGTAGCATGTCTGTGCATATCTTCCGTGCTGAGGCGTGGGCTCTGCCGGAACACGTGCTAGGACATGGAGATAGTTCGATGATCCTGACGGACTACTCTGCCGTCTTCCCCTCGCTCTCGATTGTCTGGTTCCTCGCGTTTCTGGAGGCTATGGAAATCCCGCCCTCTTATGCGCTTTTACCGTATGTTCTGTTTGAGTAACGCTGCTCTGCCCACTATCATGGACGAGGCCTACGCTGCGATGAGATCGCTCGGGGTGCCCGTCAAGGGGATCTCGCATCCATGGTGCCATTTTGTTTTGGCGGCTCCTGTACAGGTGCATGTGAGTAAATGCTGCTGGGAAGGTCTACGTATGAAGCTCGAAGTTGCGGATGATTGTCTATATGGGCTCCGTCAGTCGATTGATCACCTAGGCTGGCTCTTTAGGGCCATCCAGTCTCTCGAGGATGCGGCGGGTCTTGGCCTGACCCTCCGCAAGTGCGTAGTCCTTGTGAACTCGGAGATGTTCCAAGCGCAGCTGCAGGAGTATGTTGCTGAGCACTTCCCTGAGTTGGCTCAGACTCAGATTGATATGGCGTGTAAATACCTCGGCATATTGATTCGCCGCGCTGCGGCAGAATCTTACTGGAGCAAGCCCGCGGCGAAGTTTGCTTCCCGCGTGCGTGAAGTGCGTCGGGCCGGCCTCGCTTCTTACCCAGAACATCTCCACTTTCCATGCTCTCTGCCTGAGCATTCTCTCGTTCGTTATGCAGTTTGCTCCGCTTTCTCGGCCTGTCACTGCCGCCTTTAAGAATGCCCTGCAGCTTCCTGTCGCGGGCCGGAGGTTTAGTCTCAACCACGAGATGTTGACGAATATGAAGACGTTGGGGCTTCCAGGAAGCTATAAGAACTTGGAGGTGGTCTCTCGGGCTACGAAGTTCCGACTTGTCTCGAGGTGTTCGGAATTTCTAGAGTGCCTGGAGGATCTCGAGAGGGCCTATGGAAGCGAGGATGCACGCATTGCTCGCGCGATGTCTGGTTGGGCTTGTTCGAGTTTTGCGCGCGCGTTCTCCTCCGCGCGTTCCGCAGCGTCCGCGGCCAGCTCCTACCACTGCCCTAAGGAATTCCGCATGACGGGACAACGTTTCAAGCTGCTGTTGCTCGAGCCCTGGCAGCGTCTCCAGAACTTTCTCATGATTCTGCAAAAATCATGATGATTCGGATGGTGGGGTGGATGGGTGAGGTTACTGATGATGCTGTAAATCATGTTGCTGAAGCTGTTCGTGGCATCGCTCGAAAAACGGGGCCTTATCTTGGGCTGACGTTCCTGCGTGTACTTGCTCGTGCGTGAATACTCCTGTTCGCTTCAATTCCCTATATCATGGTTGTCTCTTTGGTTGTTGTTCGGACTCATTCGACCCCCTGATGAGCGACTTGAATGGCATTGCTCACTATTCTCGCTACTCCCGCTTCCACAGGATCTGTCAACGTTGGCTGGGCGAAATGATGCCCCCATTTTCTGAGTCCCCGCCTTGGCTCTTTTCCCCCCTCCCGACAGCTGCGAGGCCCCGCGCGGTGCTCATCATCTGTGCTGCCCTTCTTGATGCGTTGCTTGTTGCTCATAACTTGTCGCCGCCATCAGTTGCGCGCTGCTGGCAATGCCTCTCAGCAGATGCATGCCCGACTTCGCGCCGCAGCTCGTCGCCGCCGCGCGGTGGGTGAGGCGTGGCGGATTGAACGACGCGTCCGCCTCCTATTCGAGGCTGCTTCTGGATCCCCCCGTGGTGGTTGAGCCCCTGGGGGCTCGACGCTGCCCTGATCCAATCGTCACAGTACGGCCGTCGGGCGTCGGGCCGTGCCTGGCGAAAATCTTTCGGCGTTGTGATCCTGTCGTCGCCGCGCTGCCGCCGGGTGTCGGGCCGTGCCCGACGAAAATCTTTGGGGTGTATATTTTTTTTGAGGCTCGCCGTGGAGCCCGGGCCGCTTCGTCTCTGGCTGCTCTCGTGTTCAACGCTCTGATGTGCAGCACCTCGTCCGACAGGGGTCGGCGGAGATGCACGTCAGTGAAGGTGGGTGCCTTCGTACTGCTCGGGGCGCGGCCCCCGACCGCCTTCTGACAAGTAATCAAATGACAAGCCCAGCGAGAACTGGTTCAAACAAATACGAGGATCTGTCGACGCGACCGCAATGCCTGCGCGACCTCTCACATCCACAGACGTAGACGATCGCCCCGGCCAGGCCAGGAACGAGGCACGCCCCTGGGGGCGATGCGGGCCGCGCCGGAGGACGAGGTGGAGGAGCAGGCCACCCGACGCCGTCGAGGAGGCCGCGGCCGATGCGGCCAGGGAGGCCGTCAGGGTGCCGCCGGGGCTGCCACCGAGGCCAGCGGTGAGGCCGCGAGAGCGGCCTGGGAACCGGCGGTACCTTGAGGTCATCAAGCGCCTCCGCACTAGGGTTGGACGTTGCTCCAAGAGGGCGGGCGACAAGCGGTGGAGGTGGGGCGACGAAGCGTCCACCCTTCGCGCGCGCCTTTTTGGCCCCAGCGGGGGCCTCTTTGGGACCCCCAGGAGGCCCCGTAGGGATCCCCGAGGGGGCCCTTCTTGAGGCCCCGAAGGTGCACGAGAGGTGCACGCTGCTCCCCCCTCCCGTCCAATGGCCCCCACGCCTCCCCATGATCACGAGACGCCCGAGTGGGGCGCCGCGTGGGCTCTCCGCTCCGGGCGAGGGACCTGCCCTGCCGCGACAGTAAGGCTGTCCAATGTTGTCGGTTCCCCGTCCTTGAAGCCGAGGCCGACGCCGACGCCGGGGCGCGGCGCGCGCTGGTGCTGATGCAGGTCGCGCAGGAAGAATGAGCAGGAGATGGTGTTCTCGCGGAGGGCAGTCCAAGGTTTTTTCGGGTGGACGCCATCGGCGGCAAGCGCTGCGGGATTTCTCCTCAGGCTGGTGGGCGTCCCTCGAGGACATGAATGCCAAGCGCGAGTGCAGGATCCTCGGCTCAGTGCAGGCTGGCCTGATGCAGGCGCTGAGCGACGCTCGAGGGCGGGCACGGCGTGGCCCCGCTGGCTGCCCTGCGGGTTGCGCATTCGTGGCCCGGGGGGCGGGCGCGCCAGCGCCTTGCCCCCCTGCGCCGTGTACCTCATGCCGGCCTCGGCCTTCCACCAGCAGCGTCCCCATCAGTTCATGGGGCTGCCTTCGGCTCAGCGTCTGGTCCTCTTTTCTGCAGCCGCCCCGAGTCGACCAGCACGCCGTTTACCTCGTCGATACGCCGCTGGACCCGTCGATCCCCAGTCGGGGGAGCGTAAGACCCGGGTTTGCAAGGACTCGGGTTCACCATCATTTTTTGACGAGCGCGCCTCGAATTTTGACGAGGAGGCGTTTCGTGGGATGTTTGCAGCGGGAGGCCTCGTCAAAATGCAGGCTCGGCCTCGTCATTTTTTTGACGACCTCGTCGGGGATTTCCGAGTCCCCTGTACCCAGGTCTTACGTCCCCTTGACCCAGGACCCGCACTCTCTGGACCCCTTCTCCTGCTCTTCGACGCCGCCGCGTGACTCCGACCAGAGGCCCACACCGGCCGTGGCCTGCACCATGGGGCCCTCCCGAAGGGCCGGACGCAGTCGGGAGGCCCACGTCGCGGATCCCGAGGGCTTGCGCCACAGCCCCATCTATGGAGCTTGCCATCTCGCTCTCCGTCTGCTCCGGCGCGGCCCGCGCCGGCGCCAATACGCGCGACTTGCCGCGCCGCGGGCTCTCTCCGTCTTCTCCCGCAGCGCCAAAGACCGTCTGCGCCACGGCGCCTTCGGCTCCGCCCCCGGCTCCTCCTGCCACGCCTCCCGAACCGAACGTCGCGCACGACGCATTCTCTCCGCTGCCGCCGGTCCTTTCCCCACGACGCTCTGCGCCCCCGACGCCGGCGATCGTGGGCGGCTTCACGGGTCCGCGCCCTCGGATCCGTCTGCCCTCCTCCTCCTCCTCCTCCTCCTCCTCCTCCTCCTCCTCCTCCTCCTCCTCCTCCTCCTCCTCCCCCCGCGCCCTCGGTTGTTTCCTGCATGCCAAAAATTGCGTGCGCGGAGGGGAGGGGTCACCAGAGGTGCGGCCCGACATGAGATGGGCGCGTGCGCGCGGAGCTGGTGTTTCCACGCGCTTCGGGCCACGACGGGGCCGCAGGCGAGGAGCCCAACCTGCAGGTGGCGAACCCTTTGACGCGAAAAAATGCGTGCGCGGAGGGGGGCGGGCAGCATGCCTCTGGCGCGTGCGCGCGGGGCACATGTTTTCACGTGTCCACCAGGCACCATGGGGACCCAACTTGGGGGATCGGACTCTTCGCGCGTGAAATTACATGCGCGGAGGGGGGGGGGGGCAACGGAGTGGGGAGGCCCAACATGCGCGTGGTGCGTACGCGCGGAGCGCGTCTTTTCACGTGTTTTGGGCCACGACGGGGCCGCAAGCTAGGGAGCCGATTTGCAGGTGCCGTTTTTTGGGACACGAAAAAAACCCTGTGCGGATGGGGGGGAACATGCCCCTGCATCCGAGCCGCCCGCTGTCGTCGTCGCCCTCGTTGTTCCCTGTCGGCGTGGTCGCCGATGGACAGGGCGGAGGAGGAGGGGAGTAGGAGGAGGAGGAGGAGGAGAAGGAGAGGGAGGAACAAAAAGAGGGGGAGGGCGACGACGCAGGATAATATGTTTGATGCTAGCTATGTTGGTAATGGCTGTGGCGATGGTGATGATGATGATGATGATGATGATGATGATGATGATGATGATGACGATGATGCTGATGCTGATGCTGATGCTGATGCTGATGCTGATGCTGAAGATAATCCTGATGCTGGTGGTGGTCGTTGTGGTGGTGATGAAGATGATGATGATAATGATGATAATGATGATGCTGATGATGATGGTAGTTGTGATGAATAGTATGATGATGATGCTGACGATTATGCTGGTGATGATGATGCTGATGCTGATGCTGATCCTGATGATGGTGATGGTGGTGGTTGTGGTGGTGATGATGATGATAATGATGATAATGATGATGCTGCTGATGATGATGAGGAGGAGGCGGAGGAGGAGGATGGTGATGGTGATGATGATGGTGGTTGTGATGAATATTATGATGATGATGCTGACGATTATGATGGTGATGGTGATGGTGATGTTGGTCGTGATAATGGCGACGATTATATTGATGTTGATGATGATGATGACGATGATGATGATGATGATGATGATTATGATGATGATGATGATGATGATGATGATGATGATGATGATGGTATTGGTGATGATGGTTTCGGCCCCCCGTGACTTTTGGCGCCATTTTCATTTTCGGTTTGCGGCGCTCCTTTGGGTTTCGTCGCCTCTTAGGTTTTCCGCGCTCCTTTTACTTTCGAGCCTTTTGGTTGTCGGAGACCTTCGGGTTTTCGGTGCCTCTTCGGTTTCGATCCCCCTTTGGTTCTCCGCGCTCCTTCGGTTTGTGGCGACATGTGTGGATTTTCTGCGCACTGTTGCTTTTCGGCGCATTTTGGGCTTTCGGCCCCTTTTTTGAATTTTGGCGCCCTTCTGGTTTTCGGCGTCCCCTTGGTCTGCGGCGCTCCTTTGGTTTTCGGGTCCCTTTGGTTTTCGGCGCTCTTTTGGTTTTCGGCGCCCTTTTGGTTATCAACGCCCTTTTGGTTTTCCGCGTCCCTTTGGTTTTTGGCGCTCCTTTGGCTTTCGACGCTCCCTTGGTTTGTTGGAGCCCCTTTGGTTTTTGGCGTCGCTTTGATTTTCGGGCGCCCCTTTTTGTTTCCAGCGCCGTTGTAGTTTTCGGCGCCCCTTTGGTTCTCGGCGGCCGTTTGGTTTCTGGCACATCGTTGGTGTTCGGCGTCCTTTGGGTTTTTCGGCGCTTCTTTGGTTTTCGGCGCTCGTTTGGTTTTTGGCGCCCCTGTGGTTTTCGGCGCCCTGTTGGTTTTCGGCGCCACTTTTCTGGTTTTCTGCTCACGCTTTGGTATTCGGCGACCTGTTAGTTTTTGGCGCCCTTTTGGTTTCCGGCGCTGTTTCTGTGTTCGGCGCCTCTTTGGTCTTTGCATCCCTTCTGGTTTTCGGCGCACCTTTGGTTTTCGGCGCCCGTTTGGTTGTCTGCGTTCTGTTGGTTTTCGGCGCCTTGTTGGTTTTCGGCGCTCTTTTGGTTTTAGGCGCCCTCTTGGTTTTCGGGCTCCTTGTTTTGGGCGCCCCTCTGGTTTTCGATATCTGCTTGGTTTTCGGTTTTCTTTTTTTTTCGGCGCTCCTTTGTTTTTCGGTGCCTTTTTGGCTTTTTGGTTGTCGGAGATCTTTGGCTTTCGGCGTGCCTTTGGATTTCGGCGCCCGTCCTTTTGGTTTTCGGCGCCCTCTTGGTTTTCGGCGCCCCTTTGGTTTTCGGCGCTTCTTGTGTCTTCGGCGACCTTGTGGTGTTCTGCGCTTTTTGTTGGTTTTCGGCGCTCCTCTGGTTTTCGGTGCCCCGTTGGTTTCCTGCGTCTCTTGACTTTTCGCCGCCCCTTTGGTTTTCGGCACCCTTGTGGTTTTCGGCGCCCCTTTGGTTGTCGGTGCTCCTTTGGTGTTCAGCGCCCTTTCGATGTTCGGTGCCTTTTTAGTTGTCGGCGCCTATCTGGTTTTCGGCGCTTTACTCGATTTCGACGCCCTAGGTGTTTTCAACGCCTCTTGCTGTTTTCCGCGCTCTTTGGGTTTTCGGCCGCCATTTGGTTTTCTGCGTCCATCTGGTTTTCGGCGCCTTCGTGGTTTTCGGAGATCATTTGATTTTCGGCACTCCTTTTGTTTTCGGCGCCCTTTTCTGGTTGTCGGTGCCGTCTTGGTTTTGTCGGTTCTCGTTTG
>CAUYUJ010012614.1:72500-207500 GCA_963575745.1 Prorocentrum cordatum | reverse complement strand
CGAACCCGAATCCCTTTGGTTCTTGAGCTCCGTCTCATCCGGGGTGGCTATGGCCTTCTTAGCCTCCCTTGCGGTGGGAAGCGTGCCTCACCGTATCTGGACGATCTGCCGTAGCCGTCCGTAGACGGTCCCGTTTTCTGTGAGCATTCCGCGGAAGTCCACGCTGCCCGCCTGATTCGTGTGGTCCGTTAGGTCACGCCGGTCGACGTCGTAGGACAAGTCTCCTAGGCAGACCTGGCTTGTAGCTGATGACGTCGGCTCGTCCACGCCTCGCCCCGTCTGCTGCCACTGCTGTCCCTTCTCGCACTCCCTGTCCGCACCGCGGCTGGTCTGCGGCGTGCCGCCGCGCTCGTTTAGTGTGCACCTGTGCCCACACACCCTGCCATCATCCTCCTCGTCCCCCGTGTCGGCTGTGTATGTATGATGCCTTTGTTATTTCACCAGGTGCTCGTAGCACTGCCCGTCCTTGAGGCAGATAGCGATGCTGTCGTGCAGGTGCTGGATACCAGGATGCCGCATGGCGTGGTGAACGGCTTTGTAGATCTTTTGAAGTGCCCTGAATGCCACGTCGGGCCGTCGTGCAATGAAGAGCTTGTGCGCCGTGTCGAGCAGCGCCTGGATCCTAACGTCCCCCGCGTCGCTGGCAGACATCTCCTGTTCCTTCTCCTCCTCGGCTTCTCTTCTGCTCCTCGTGATGTGCGCGTAGCCTAGACTATCGAGTACAGGTGCATAGCGGGCGGTGCACAAGCCTGCAAGGACACTGAAAACGACACGGACACGGCGTTCCGCGCCACGCTATAGCTGATGGCGTCATGTATCCAACCTCTGCCGCCACTGCCCCACCTGCCAGCACTTCTCGCACAATTGCTGGCCCTTCTTGCGCCACTGCTGGCCCGTCTCGCACCACTGCCGCCCATTCTCGCTCCACTGCCAGTCCGTCACTCTCCATTGCTTACCCTTTACGCACCACAGCCAGCTCTTCTCGCACCACTGAGGGGCCCTCTCGCATGAGGGGGCCAGCCCCAACACTGTAGCTGATGACGTCGTGCCCGTGCTTCGCAGCCTCACCACCGTCGTAGCTGATCGCATCGGACTCGCGCTTCGTTGTGCCATCCTCATAGCTCATAGCTGATGGCGTCGGGCTCGTGATTTGTGTGACCTCCCCCGTAGCTGACGACGTTGGAGTCGCGCTTCGCCCCACTTCCTGGAAGCTGGCGCCGTCGGGTTCGTGTACTGCCGTCAGGGGCTGATGCGCTGCTGCGTGCTTCTCAGCTGTCTGCGGCAGGGTGTCCCCTCTTGTACAGGACGAAGGTGTCAAGGGTTGCTGCGCTTTCGTGTGTACGCCTGCTGCCTTAGATTTTTAACCCTCCCTGTTCGGTGCTGGAGCTAGGGCTGCTAAAACCTCCACCCGCTCATCTTGCTTCTGTTGCTTGACGCCTCGCTCCTGCTGCCACGATCCACAGTACTGCCACCGCGGCAACTGGTGCTTCCACTGCGGCCAAAATTCATGATGGCTCCACGATTATGTGTGATCCCACCGTTCTTCATGATCCCACCAATCGTCCCTCTCGCCCAGCTGCGATCTCAGATGGGTGACGGTGTCTCGAAGCTCTATGATGCGAATGATTTGTTGCTGTATCTCGTCGCCTGCAACTCTCTGGGCCGCTTGCTGTTTGGCCCTGCGAGTGAGGCGGGCCTGCCGGACCCAGACACTGCCTGCCGATGCTCTGGCATGACCGGCTGCGCTTGCTGCGTGAGCAGGCCCTGCCGAGACCGTTCCATGCTGGTTGAGGCGCCTACCCGGCCTCGGGCGGCCAGTAGGTTGGGGCCAGCCCCCCATGAGGTGGCGCGCGCGGGCGGGCGCGGCACCGGGGGCGCGCGCGGGGGCACCAGTCCCCCGACGCGACTCGGGCCCCAGATGGCCCGCCCCCTCCTCGCTCCTCCCGCTCCTCCTCCCTCTCCTGCCCACTCCTCTCCCTCCTCCCTCCTCCGCTGTCGCCGCGCCCCTCCGCCCCCCATCGCGATCGGACGTCGCCCTGCGACGTCCGATGGCGGCCCGCGTGCAGACTGGCGAGTTCTCCTCGTTCTTCGTGCACAGGCTGGTGTCCGTGGAGGCCCGGCTGCGCGCAAAAGTGGCCCCTCGCTGGAGCGACATTCTGGTGCGGGCCCAGTCGGCGGCGACGATAAGGGCGAATAGCCCAGGGGCGGGCATTACACGCATTCGCCCGGGAGCCTTGTCGACAACATAGACCACTTGCGCCCCTGAATACATGTATTGCTTTCCCCTGAGCTATTCGCCGCTATCGTCGCCTCTGACACAGGGTCCTCCCAGCACTGGCTTGGGAGCGCGGATTCGCCCCCCTGCGGTCCGGCCCTCTGCGGTCCGCGCACAGGAGGTCCCTCCTGCCCAGGGTCTTGGCATCGCCCGGACGTGTGCATTTTTCCTTCGGCGAGGACCCCTGAGGAGCATCCTTGATCATTTGGCGAAAAAACCACGCACCACACCGAACAAAAACACAGGGCATGGACGTCCGAGCGACGGCGAGGGGTCGCTCCTGCGTGTGGCCAAGAGGCGAACGAGACGTCGGAGGACTGAGCGGAGCGGAGCGCCCGGGGCGCCTGCTCACCCTGTCGGGGAACCGTTCCTGGCCGGCACGCGGCACTTCAAGTCTCCTCCTTCTTCTCGCGGCGCTTCGGTCGCCTGCCTTGGCCTACCCTCTCGCGCGGCATTCATTCTCAGTTTTCTTCTTTCTCCCCCAGCCAGGTGCTTCCTCCCATGCCCCCTGCTCGCATCACGACTTCCAATTATAACACCTGGGTCAACCGGGCATTCCCTTTTTGATCCTTGCTGGGGCGGGCGCGGGTGTGTCGCACGAGAAAAGCGCCCACCTGCTCTGCTGGTCCCCACCATCTCCTGCCCTCTCCTCGCTCTGCTCTGCCGCGGCGGCGCCAGCGCCGCTCGCCGCAATCTCCCCGATCCCCACCTGCTCTGCTGACCCTCCTCGCCGCCCGCAGTGGCACGATCCTGCGCCTGCAGGATCAAGACCAGCCGGCCCGAGAGGGCCTCAAGACGGCCCCAAGATGGGCCCAAGAGGGGTAGGACAAGCCGAAAGTCCGAGCCTTCCACCCAGAGAGGCTCTCAGGAAGCCACAAGAGGCCCTCAAGAAGCTCCCCAGAAGGCCGAAGAGGTTCCAAGAGGCCTCCCAAGAAGGCCCGAAGAGGCACAACTAATTGCTTTTCCCAAAAGTTTTTGACGGGTTTTTCGAGTTTTCAGCCTTCTGGCGTCCCGACGCCCCCAAGACCGATAGCCGAAGAGGCCTCCAAGAGGGCCCCAAGACGGCCTGCGAGAGCCCCAAGATGGTGCCTGAGGCGCCCAAGACGGCCCGAGAGGGCCCCAAGACGGGCCCAAGAGAGGCCCAAGAATGGGATCGCGAACCCAACACCAGCAGAGCCTTCCGTCCTAAGAGGCCCACAGGAGGCCCCAAGAGTCCCCAAGTGGTCCGACGAGGCCCCCAAAAGCCTCCCAAGAGGACCTCAAAGGCCCCTAGGAGACGCGCAAGGGGGCCCCCTCGATGCAGCAAAACTACCTCCGGGAGTCCCCCAGGAGGCTTCCGGATTGCTTCAAATGGCCCCAAGGGCCAGCCAAGAGGGCCAATGACGGCTCCAGATTGCAGAACGTCGCCTTCCGATTGCCCTGAAAAACCCAACGATGCCAGGTGCCTCTAACAGCGAATTGAGGAAGCACGGAAAACCCCCCAGAAGCCCTTCAGATGCCCCCACGAAGACCCAAGAGGTCCCCAAGAGGCCCTGAGGAGGCTCGACTATGTCACGCGCCTGTGCTCGATAGCGCTGTCCAAGATCTTCTTCCAGCGTCCCCCCGGCATGGGCCAGAACCTGATCGCGCGCAAAGCGCGCGCGATGGTTCTCTACATGTAAATATGTTTGCGTATTGTGAGTGTGTATATGTATGTGTATGTGTATGCACATTTGTTTACTTATGGGTGTAGGAATATCTAGATGTACTTGCATATTAGATATATACATGTATATGTATATGCGATTTAAATGTATGTGCATATGTGTACGTGTATGTATATGTGTATTCGTGTAAATAGATTTATGTAGATGTATCTAGATCTGCAAGTGCATGTACGCATGTGCGCATGTGTATATATAATGCCGCGCCGCGCAATGCACATTGGCCCTTGACGTTCGGCATGCAGGCGGGAAGGCCGGACGGTTAAACTGACAGCCTAGCAATGATTCTTTTTTCTCCTCCATCCTGTGGTGTTGGTTCCTCGTTTTGAAGAGACGGTCCCTGCCTCCCTCCTCTCCGCTTCTCCTCTCCTCCGTCTCTCCTCTCCCTCATCCTTCCCCCTCCTTCTCCTCTCGTCAGCCTCTCACTTTGGCACACCCCTCACATGCTTCGTGGCCCCATGGGGAGCTCCACCTAAGGTCCCAGTGGCGCAGTTCGCATGGCGGCGCCGCCCCATTTTGGCATACCGCTCACACGTTTTGTAGCCCCATAGGGAACTCCACTTAAGGTCCCAGTGGTCCAGTTCGCATGGCGGTGCCGTCCCATTTTGGCACACCCCTCACACGTTTTGTGACCCTATAGGGAACTCCACTTACGGTTCCAGTGGCGCAGTTCGCATGGCGGCGCCACCCCAGTTTGACACAACCCTCACACGTTTCGTTGCCCCATAGGAAGTTCCACCTAAGGTCCCAGTGGCGCAGTTCGCATGACGGCGCCGCCCCATTGCGGCACACCCCTCACACGCTTCGTGGCTTTATAGAGAGTGTTCCATCTGCCCAGCGCCTCTCTCGCCCGTCGTCGTTCTGCCCAGCGGCCGCATCCTTGCCCGCTATCGGCCAGCCAGCTAGCTCTCTTTGCTCCGCGCAGCGGACGACCCGCGCGGGTCGCTGGGACCCCTTCTGGGCGACCGGCGCGCGTCGCGGGGACTCCGCGTTGCGTTGCGCGCGCAGCCTTGGACCTTGGAGTGCAGGGGCGAAGAGGGAGAAACACAAGGGAAGGAAACGGGCGCGATCCTCGTGAGGGGCGCGCCGACATGGGCGTCGCGGCGCGCGGGCGCTGCCATAGGGGTTTCCGCGGGAGCTCCCTGTGGCACTCACGCTCTGCGCCACGAGTACTCGGAGCCAGGCGTACCCAAACCGTTCACATTCATGTACATGTACACAAGGTGCATCCATTTTCGCATTCGTACAAATAGACTCACTCGCACGCAACCTCATTCACAATCAAACTTACTCGCGCTCAGACACACCCGCGCTCAGTCTCTCGCACTCAGACCTGTCGTTTTCGCTCGTGTTCTGTACCCCGCCACATTCGGCATGCCCCTCATGAGGTTCGTGGCCCCATAGGGAGCGCCACCGAAGACGGGGTTCACAATTGCGACATTCACAACTGCACACTGTTGTGTCCTTCGCCACGCTAATTCCCAACCCTCATTGGTTGGGTATTCGTTTTGTATAGAGCACTGCGGTCTCCAGTCCTCCCTCTCCTCTTTCTCCTCTTTCTCCTCTTTCTCCTCCTCCTCCTCCTCCCGCCTCCCGTCTCCCGCTTCCGTTGTGTCTCCTCTTGCCTTGTGCGTACCTCGTGTGTGTGTGTGTGTATGTTTGTGCATACTGGCTGCAGCACCCCTTGTGTGTGCATCTTGCCAAAAAGGGCTGCGATCTGCTACACGGTCACCAGTTTCGAGGGCTGCTGGTGGGTCCTGCGGAATGAGGCACCGCGGGGACCTGAGCGAGACCCCGCCGTCCCGGGGGGGCTGCGATCTTCGACGCCGTCGCCACTTTCGAGGGCTGCTGGTGGGTCCTGCGGAGTGAGGCACCGCGGGGACCTGAGCGAGACCTCGCCGTCCCTGGGGGGGGGCTGCGATCTGCGACACTGTCGCCACTTTCGAGGGCTGCTGGTGGGTCCTGCGGAGTGGGGCACCTCGGGGAGCTGAGCGAGACCTCGGCGTTCTTTGGGGGGGGCTGCGATCTGCGACACCGTCGCCAGTTTCGAGGGCTCCTGGTGGGTCCAGCGGGGTGAGGCACCGCGGGGACCTGAGCGAGACCTCGCCGTCCATGCAGGATTGCGATCTGCGCCGCCGTCGCCACTTTCGAGGGCTGCTGGTGGGTCCTGCGGAGTGAGGCGCCGCGGGGACCTGATCGAGACCTCGCCGTCCTTGGTGGGTTGCGATTTGCGACACCGTCGCTACTTTCGGGGGCTGCTGGTGGGTCCTGCGGGGTGAGGCACCGCGTGGACTTGAGCGAGACCTCGCCGTCCCTGGGGGGTTGCGATCCGCGACAGTATCGCCACTTTCGAGGGCTGCTGGTGGGTCCAGCGGAGTGAGGCACCGCGGAGACCTCGCCGTCTTCGGGGGGCTGCGATCAGCGACGCCATTTTCGAGTGAGGCACCTCGGGGACCCGGTCGAGACCTCGCCGTCCCTGGGGGGGTCTCGATCTGCGACACTGTCGCCACTTTCGAGGGCTGCTGGTGAGTCCTGCGGAGTGGGACACCGCGGGGACCTGAGCGAGACCTCGCCGTCCCTGGGGGGGGCTGCGATCTGCGACACTGTCGCAATCTTCGAGGGCAGCTGCTGGGTCCAGCGGGCTGAGGCACCGCGAGGACCTGAGCGAGACCTCGCCGTCCCTGGGGGGGTCTGCGATCTGCGACACTATCGCCACTTTCGAGGGCTGCTGGTTGGTCCAGCTGAATGAGGCACCGCGGGGACCTGAGCGAGACCTCGCCGTCCCTGGGGGTCTCTGGAGAGTTGCTGTGGGATGCATTCGGCGCAACGGGCGCATGGCGCAGCCAACGGGGGTGATTTGTGAAACAGACCATCTGCCGGGCGATGGCCATAACGTTGCGCATACACATATCCCGCGGGGGTTCTCAAGAGCTGCTGCGGGATACGGTGAGTGCAACGGGCGCATGGCACAGCCAATGGGGGGGATTAGTTATTACGTATTCCTTATATCTTGATCGGGGGCCCGCGAGCCTTCCGATTGCTGCTCGCAAAATCACATGCGTCCATGTTACGGCATCGGCCCTTTGTAGCAATCCTGATGTACTTCTTCCCCGCATTGCGCAAGGGTTGGGTACGTCGCCACGGTAATGCACTTGTTCCCGATATCGTCCTTCCAATCATGTTTGTCGTTGTGAGTAGTTCATGTTTCCGCTTCCTTTTCCTTATGGTCGCCCCACCCTGCGAGTGCATCCCCATCCTCCTTGGTTCTATTTGCGGAGGCTCTTCCTGGGAGAGCCTCTCGGGGCTTTCGCGTAACTTTGAAAAACCAATGGGGGCCTTTTGGTGGTCTCGCGGGTTCCCTTTGGGGGCCTCCGGGGGGCTTCCTCGGGCCACCCTGCTTCAACCGCGGTCTCCCTGAATGACGGGGTCACGACTTGGAATGTTTCTACAGGCATTTTCGGGTCACCTTACGCCGTCATGGGCCCTTCTTCGGGCCATCTTGGGGCCCTCTTGGGCAGTCTTGGGAGTTGTTTGGACTGTTTGGATGAAGCCCTTTGGGATAGTTGGGGGGCGATGTTCTGGCCTCGTGGGCGGTCTCGGACGCCCAGAAGACCAAGGAACAGAACATTCCCAACATTATACGACAGCTCTGGGAATTCATTTTTTGCTGCGCTTCGAGAGCCTCTTGGGGGTCTTCGTTGGATCGTCTTCGGCGGGTGTCGGGTGGGTGCCTGGGGCCCCTTGGGGCTCTCGCGGGGCCAGTCGGCCGCCTTCCTAACCGAGATGGTCCCGCTGCCCAAGCCCAGCGGGACTTCAGGAACCTCGGGAAGCCCAGGGACTTTTTTTTCAGGGGTGCCCAGGGCATCATCGGGCAACGGATCCGGGGGAGTCTGTTTTCGGGGGGGATTTCCCCACCCCCTCGGAGCGTAAAAATCTCAGGAGGGAATCGGTGCACGTGCATTGTATATATATATATATATGTATACGCGTACAAATCATGAAAACCATAGAAACACAGTGGCACCGAAATATGCAACATCGATTATTCAAATTATGGACTGACAGAGATGTGGGTAGTGAGACCGACAGACCGCGAGGTTCATTGAAGTCGATGTGGTGGTAGTGGGATTTGTGAGAATGTGCGACATCGGTAAGTCGTGAGATCGGCACACCGAGGGCGATAATGATAGATATGTCGATTGGGAACCTTATCGGACTTCAACACTTAATTCAAAGCTTCACCCACCCGTCCCGAACCGGTCCTCATCACTCGCAGGTTGGTCTTATCGGTTTGTTGTCATAACTTTCTGAGTCGTGTAACTATCGAAGACACCTACGGCAAATCACCGCCGCCCGCTGCTTGTTGGAATCGCCCATGTGGCCGAGCTATGTGGCAAAAACTCTGCCAAGCTATCGGGCCATGTGTTTCCCCAGCCGTTATGGAAACCCTTCGCGGAACACTTGGGGGAGGCTGGCGGGGATGATCAGAAGGAGGAGGACGTAGGAGGGGACACCTTGGGAGCCTCTGGGGGCACTCTTGGGGCCTCCTGGGAGCTTCCTGAGAGCCTCTTGGAGGCATCTTGGGGGCCTCCTTGATCCTCTTGGGGAGCTTCTCGGGGGCCTCTTTGGCCGACTTAGGGCATTCCTGTCCCGTCTGACGCCGTCGGAAGCCGTCATGGGGGCCTCTCTGGGCCGACTTGGGGCTCTCTTGGGGTGCTCCAGGGCCGTCTTGGAGGCCATCTTGGGCGTCTTGGAGGCCTCTTGGGCCGTCTTGGGGCCCTCTTGGGGCAGCCTTGGGGGCCTCTTGGGCCGTTCTGGGGCCATCTTGGGAGGCCTCTTGGGCGATCTTGGGGCGACCTTCGGCGGGCCGCTGGAGGGCCGAAACGATGCCATTGCTAGCATATTTCAAAAAACCACTGGCAAATCAATGATCGTGGCTTTTTCGGGCCTTCCTGGAGGCCCTTTGGGGGGCCTCTCGGGCCGTCTTGGGCAATTTTTTGGAGCCATCTTGGGCCGTCTTGGTGGGCTCCTGGCCCGTCCGACGCCGTCGGAAGCCTTCTGGGGGGTACCTTTTGCCGACTGAGGGCCCTCTTGGGTTGCTCCAGGGCCGTCTTGGAGGCCATCTTGGGCGTCTTTGAGGCCTCTTGGGCCGTCTTGGGGTTCCTTGGGGCCGTCTTGGGGGCCTCTACTGCCGTTCTAGGGCCATCTTGGGAGGCTCTTGGGCGATCTTGGGGCGACCTTCGGGGGCTCATCTTAGGCCGTCTCGGGCCGCCGGACTGCCGAAAAGACGCACGTGCCAAGATCCTTCAAACACCAATGGCAAATCAATGATTTAGCCTCTTCGGGCTTTCCTGGAGGCCCTCCTGGAGGCTTCTTGGACCGTCTTGGAGGCGAGGGATTCTTTCTCCGGGAAAAGGGTTCGTTCTCCGGGAAAAGGATTCGTTCTCCGGGTGTACTACAGAATCCTTGTAGATTCCAGGGGGTCTTTCGGAAGGGTTAGTTCTCCGTCTGAGATCTCATCGAGGATCCTTACACTTCTGTCAAAACTGACTTTCGCAAATCGCAATGAGTTGCCCTTAAGGCGCCACAGGGATTTCCCATCAGTCTGGCTTATTTTGCCCGAAGGAGGAACTCTTCTTGGTAATCTTGGCGCGATTGGGGCGCTCGTTGGGCTCTTCTCCACACTCTCTTGGGCCGTCGTGGAGTCATCATGAAGTCTCACAAGACCATCGGCAGCGAAAAGGCGAGAGAGCAAACAGCATTCGTTTTCCATATGTTTGTGAAGGACATTGGCCTCTTGCAGGGTGCCTCGGAAGACTCGAAGGGCACTTGGAACCGTCCTGGGGTTGCCTTTGGGCCTCTTCGAGGTACGTCGCAGGCTATCTTGAACTATCTTCGGTTATCTTGGGCCATCTTGGAGGCCATCTTGGGCTCTCTGAGACCCCCTAGGTGGACCGAAGAGCACCCTCTGACACCTCGCAGTGCGCCCCGTCCAGACCCAGGGGAGGGGGGAGGGGGAGGGATAAGCAGGAATTTCGGCAGAGAGAAGGCAATACTCGTCACACCACCTACGCCCAGACGGCACGTGGGATAGCGGGAAACGCGCGGGCCATGCTGGAGGAGACTAGGAATTTGATTCGACATGCCCACATGGAGGGCATAAGCTCTCGCGCCCCGACGCAGCTGCGCCTCGCCCGTCTGCGCGGTAGCCTCGAAACCGATGTTGTCTTTCACGCTTGTGTTTGTGTGTGTCTGTTTGTGTTTGTTGCACCTCGCATGGCCGCTCGCCAGCATCTTCCACGTGCATGCGCGTGATGACGTTGTGCTGCACGCGATTGTCCCCTCCAGACCACCCAACCGCTAGGCCGGGTGGAATTCGACTGAGCGTGCCCCGGTTTAGTGTTCGCGACGGTGCCGCCACCGTGTGTGTGTGTGAGAGAGAGTTTGATGTACTCCGCCGCGTCGCCGCGCGCGAGGCCGCTGCCGCTCAAAAATGCGTACGAGTTCTAGGGAGGGCACTCCGCTCCACGCCGGTCTCGCTGTGGAGCCTCCCCGCCTCCCCACCTCTGGGACGTCCCCGCCGACGCGGGTGAGGCCCGTGGGCGAGGCCCCCCCCCCTTTCCCCCCACCTCGAAGCCGCGCGGAGCGCCCAGGCTGCCGCGGGACGTCGCGCGAGCGGCCGGACGCGCACGCGCAGCCGCTGGCCCGTGCCAGGCCGCCCGCCCCGAGGAGGACCGAGGGTGGAGGCGGCGTGGTTCCACGGGTGTGCGCGTGTACCCGACGTGCGCTTGGCGTGTACCCGACGTGCACCCAGCGCAAGCCGAAGACACGCAGCGTGTGTGAACCATGCAGCGCCCAGGGTTCACGCCCTCGGCGCTCCGTGGTCGCTCGGCTCGAGCGGAGGGGTGACCACAGCGCTTCGTCGATGCCCTGAGGGAGACGCGGCCTCAGATCCTGCGGCCGCCCCATGGGCCCTATAAGCCATACGATCTCTGAGAGCCGTATGAGGCCTGCGACCTCCACGAGCCCTATTAGTCCTGTGAGTCTCATGAGCCCTACAAGCTCTGTGAGCTGCACTATGGGCCTACAAGCCCCTCGAGCCCTGAGTGCCGCCCTATCAGCCCTATCAGCCTTACAAGCCCCGTGAGACCTACGACCACATACGAGCCCAAATGACCCCTATGAGCCCTGTGAGATCCATGAGCCCCATGAGCCAATGAGCCCCATGAGCCCAATGAGCCCTCTGAGCCGTATGAGCCCCATGAGCCCCATGAGCCCTCCGAGCCCTCCGAGCCCTGCGAGCCCTATCAGCCGTACGAGCCCTGTATGCCCCATGATCCCGATGAGTCCTATGAGCTCTGTGAGCTCTATGAGCCCTATGAGCCATATGAACCCTTTGAGCCTTGTGAGTCCTATGAGCCCTAGGAGCCCCGTGATCCCATGCTCCGGATGAGCCCTACGAGCCCTATGTGGCGGATCAGCCCTATGAGGCGTATGAGCCTTGAGAGTTCTGTGAACCCCATGAGCCCAATGAGTCCCATGAGCCTTATGAGCCCTACGATCCCCATGAGCCTTACGAGCCCTTTGAGCCCTATGAGCGCGATGAGCCCGATGAGCTCTATGGGCCCTATGAGTCTTACGAGCCCTATGAGGCGTATGAGCCCTATGAGCCCTACGAGCCCCATGAGCCTTATGAGGCCTACGACCTCTTCGAGCCCTATGAGCCCTACGAGCCATGTGGGTCCTATGAGCCCTATGAGCCCGATGACCCCTATGAGCCCTACAAGCCCCCCGAGCCCTACGAGCCCTGGGAGCCCAATGAGCTGTATGAGCCCTATGAGCCCTATGAGTCCTTTCGGCCCAGTGAGCGCTGTGAGCCCTATTAGCCTTTATGAGCCTTTTGTGCCCTATGAGCCATGTGACCATTATGAGCCCGATGAGCCCTGTGAGCCCTGTGAGCCCCATAAGCCTTATGGGCCCTTTGAGCCCACGAGGCCCATGAGCGTTATGAGCCCTATGAACCCGATGAGCCCTATGAGCCCTCTGAGCCCTATAGGCTTCATGCGCCCTACAAGCCCTATGAGCCCAATGAATCCTTTGAGCCCATGAGTTCCATGAGCTCTACGAGCCGAGCCCTATGGGGCTCATGAGCCCGATGAGCCTTGTAAGCCCGATGTCGCCTTATGAGCCCTACAAGCCCGGCCTACGACTTCCACGAGCCTTATGCCTTTAAGACCTATGAGCATTACGAGCCCTGTGAGCCCCATTGGCCCTATAAGCCCCCCCATGAGCCCTACAGCCCTATGAGCCCAAAAAGCCCCATGATGACATACGAGCCCAATGACCCCTATGAGCACTGTGAGCCCCATGAGCCCCATGAGCCCTACGAGCCATGGGCCCCTTGAGCCCGATGAGCCCTGTAAGCCAGGTGTCGCCATGTGAGCCCTACGAACCCTGCGAGCCCTTTGAGCCCAAAGAGCCCCATGAGCCCCGCAAGCCTTACGAGCCCTATGAACCCGATGAGCCCTATGAGCCCTCTGAGTCCCATGGGCTCCATGAGCCCTGTGAGCCATATGAGACCTATGAACCCAGTGGGCCCCCCGAGCCCCATGAGCCCGATGAGCCCTTTCAGCCCCATGGGCCCTATGAGCCCGATGAGCCCTCTGAGCCCTATAGGCCCCATGAGCCCGATGAGCCCTGTCAGGCCAGGGTCGCACGTTGAGTCGTGTAAGCCTTACAAGCCCAATGACTGTATTGGGCTTCATGAGGTGGTAGTGATTTAGCATGTTGGGGTCTTTGGGTGCTGAGCGTCTGTGGCCTTTCAGTATCAGAGTACTTGGGTCTTTGGGCTTGAGAGTCCTGGGCCCTGAGGCTTGGGGGGTTTATGCTCTTGGGGGCGTTATGTCCTTATAATATTAAAATCTGAAGTCTCCAGGCCCTCGTGGGTGCGGCCAAAAAGCGGCGCCGGGCCGAATAGACGCGTCAGAAGCGTATGGGCATCATGCAAGCAGAGGCGTCAGGCCGAGTAGAGGCATCAGGAGCGTCACCAGGCGTCAGGCCGATAGAGGCGTCAGGCCGAGTAGAGGCGAGGGCCGCCTCTAACAGAAACGGCGCAAATCCAATAGATGCGGCGTCGGCCGCAGAGAGGCGTCAGGAGCGTCACTGGGCGTCATGCAGGTCAATAGGGGCGTCAGGCTGAATAGAGGCGTCAGGAGCGTCACCGGGCGTCAGGCTAATAGAGGCGTCAGGCCGAGTAGAGGCGTCAGGAGCGTCACTGGGCTTCCATCCAATAGAGGCGTCGCCACGGCGTTCTCGACGAATCGAGTCTTCAAATCGCACTGTCGTCTTCAGGCATTCCAGCACTTCCCCCAGGCCCACTCCCCTGTATACGCGCATATACACATACATGTATACATGTATATATATATATATAGGAATACATATTTCCATACATACATATATATACACAATATACATATATATAGATATATGGGAGGTTGGGGAGTGTGATCACAGTGGAACGGAGAGCCCCCCACACCAGGAAATCGGTTTCGGTTCCGTGTTCGTGTCGCGCGTGCGGGCGAGGCGACGCTGCGTGGGCGCGCGGGAAGAATGACCCCGTCGTCGCTAGGACGATTCGGATGCAGTGGGCCGCCCTTCCGTCCCCAGTGGGCGCGCGGTGGCCCGGGGGTGCCTCGCCGTGGTGTCCCATGGTGTCCCATTGGCGTCGCGTTGTTGGTGTCCCGCTGTTGGTCCGTCGGCTGTGGGCGAGCGGTGGGCGGGGGTGTCCCGCCTTAGAATCGATAGGGAATCCGATAGTGAGACCGGTGATAGGATCGCTCGAATGGGATGATGATGAGATTACAAGTGATATCGACAGTGAGGTTGACGGTGACATTGGTTGTGAGATGAGAAAGCTGGTACGATAGTGGCATTACATCGCAGCGCAGCATCGTCATCAAGACACGTCGTTAACTCGATGGTACGTCACCAGCACCGTCATCATCACATTAATCGCATTTGCCAGCAGTTGGTTCTTTTTCACTCATGGTCGCATGGGTAAACCTGTATCGATCGAAGACGCAAACAATACATCTACATGAACTTTTGGCGCTCTGAGCGGGTCGGGTCGGGTCGGGCGGGTCGAGCGGGCGGGCCCTAACGGGCGGGTCGGGTCGGGTCGGGCGGGCGGACCCTTACGGGCGGGTGGGGTCGGGCGGGCGGGACATTAAAGTGTGGTGCGCGATCGAATTCACACGCGAGAGCCCTAACGGGCGGGTCTGGTCGGGCCGGGCGGGCGGGCCCTATCGGGCGGGTCGGGTCGGGTCGGGCGGGCGGGCCCTGACGGGCGGGTCGGGTCGGGCGGGTGGTGCTTGATCGAGTTCACACGCGAGAGCCCTACCGGGCGGGTCGGGTCGGGTCGGGCGGACCCTAACAAACGGATCGGGTCGGGTCGGGCGGGCGGCCCTAACGGGCGGGTCGGGTCGGGCGGGCGGGACATTAAAGTGTGGTGCGTGATCGAGTGTCACGCGAGTACCTCAACGGGCGGTCGCGTTGGGTCGGGTCGGGCGGGCGGGCCCTAACGGGCGGGTCGGGTCGGGCGGGCGGGGCGTTAAAGTGTGGTGCGTGATCGGGTTCGCGCGCGAGTGGCCTAGCGGGCGGGTCGGGTCGGGTCGGGCGGGCGAACCCTAACGGGCGGGTCGGGTCGGGTCGGGCGGGCGGGGGCCTTGACGGGCGGGTCGGGTCGGGGGGGGCGGGGCATTGCAGTGTGGTGCGTGATCGAGCTCACACGCGAAAGCCCTATCGGGCGTGTTGGGTCGGTTCTGGTCGGGCGGGCGGGCCTTATCGGGCGGGTCGGGTCGGGTCGGGCGGGCGGGCCCTAATGGGCGGGTTGGGCCGGGCGGGTGGGGCAGTATCGAGTTCACACGCGAGAGGGGTCGGGCGGGAGGGCCCTAACGGGCGGGTCGGGTCGGGTCGGGCGGGCGGACCTTAACGGGCGTGTCGGGTCGGGCGGGCGGGGCGTTACAGTGTGGTCCATGATCGAGTTTGCGTGCGTGCCTCGGTTCGGGTCGGGTCGGGCGGGCGGCCCATAACGGCGGGTCGGGTCGGGTCGGGCTGGCCGGCCAACGGCGGGTCGGGTCGGGCGGGACATTAAAGTGTGGTGCGTGATCGAGTTCACGCGCGAGAACCCTAACGGCGGGTCGGGTCGGGCGGGCGGGGTCGGGTGGGTCCCTAACGGGCGGTCGGGTCGGGCGGGCGGGACCCTAACGGGGGTCGGGTCGGGTCGGGCGGGCGGGCCCTAGCGGGCGGGGGTCGGGCGGGCGGGGTTTTACAGTGTGGTGCATGATCGAGTTCGCGCGCGGAAACCTCAACGGGCGGGCCGGTCGGGTCGGTTCGGGCGGGCGGGCCTGTCGGGCGGGTCGGGTCGGGTCGGGCGGGAGAGCCCTAACGGGCGGGTCGTGTCGGGCGGGCGTTAAAATGTAGTGCACGGTGGAGTACACGCGGGGGCATTCTAGCGGTCGGGTCGGGTCGGGTCGGGCGGGCGGACCCTAACGGTCGGGTCGGGTCGGGTCGGGCGGTCGGGTTCGGACCTTAGCGGGCGGGTCGGGTCGGGTCGGGTCGGGTCGGGCGGGCAGACCCTAACGGGCGGGTCGGGTCGGGCGGGCGGGACATTACAGTGTGGTACATGATCGACTTCAGACGCGAGAGCCAGGTCGGGCGGGTCGGGTCGGGTCGGGCGGGCGGACCCTAACAATGCGGGTCGGGTCGGGCGGGCGGGACATTAAATTGTGGCGGTGCACGATTTAGTTGACGCGCGAGAACCCAACGGGCGGGTTGGGTCGGGCGGGTCGGGCGGGCGGACCCTAACTGGCGGGTCGGGTCGGGTCGAACGGTGGGCCCTGACAAGCGGGCGGGTCGGGCGGGCGGGACGTTAACGCGAGTGCCCTAACGGGCGGGTCGGGTCGGGTCGGGTCGGGCGGGGTGACCCCAACGGGCGGGTCGGGTCGGGTTGGGCGGGCGGACCCTGCCGGGTGGGTCGGGTCGGGCGGGCGGGACATTGAAGTGTGGTGCGTGATCGAGTTCGCACGCGGGAACCCTAACGGGCGGGTCGGGTCGGGCCGGCGGGCGGCCCCTGACGGGCGGGTCGGGTCGTCACCACCCACCAAACCACCGCAACCCAACCCGAAGGTATCGATTTGCCCTCCATTTCCAGTTGGGGGTGTCGGGGACCATTGGGGAAACACATATGGAACCCGTACCCCTCCCAACCCGAAATTCGGGTCTTCGTGTTGGGTTGGGGTGGTCTGGTAGGTAGTCAGGTCGGGTCGGGCGGGCGGACCCAAACAAGCGGGTCGGGTCGGGCGGGCGGGGCATTAAAGTGTGGTACATGATCGAGTTGACACGCGAGTACCCTAATGGTCGGGTCGGGCCGGGTCGGGTCGGGCGGGCCCCAACGGGCTGGTCGGGTCGGGTCGGGCGGGCGGACCCTGATCAGCGGTCGGGTCGGGCAAGCCGGGTAGGCTTATGAGGTAGACCCAGGGGTAGGCTTAGGGGTAGGCCTAGGGTAGGCCTGGGGGGTAGGCCTAGGGGTAGCCTGGGGGGTCGGCCTAGGGGTACGCCTAGGGGGTAGGCCTAGGGGGTAGGCCCAGGGGGTAGGCCTAGTGGGTAGGCCTAAGGGCAGGCCTAGGGTAGGCCTAGAGGGTAGGCTTTGGGGCACGCCTAGGGTAGGCATATTGTGGTAGGCCTAGAGGTAGGCCTAAGGGAAATCTAGGGGGCAGGCCTAGGGGAAGGCCTAAGGTAGGCCGACCCTCTGGGTTCTAGAAGGATTTGAGAACACCCTCAGTTGTTGAAGACCCAGACTGCTAGTTTGAGGAGACCCGTTTGGTTTGGGAAGACCCGGGGAATTGGTTTGGGAAGACCTGGTTGGTTTGGGAAGACCCGGGGGGTGGTTTGGGAAGGCCCTGTTGGTTTGGGAAGACCCGGCACGTTGGTTTGGGAAGACCAGGTTGGTTTGGGAAGACCCGGGGGCGTTGGTTTGGGAAGACCCGCTTGGTTTGGGAAGACCCGGGTTTGGTTTAGGAATTCCGCAACATTTGGTTTGGGAAGACCCGCTTGTTTTTGGAAAACCCTGGTCCCGCCGCCCCCCCGTTCCCCCCAGCGAGGCCGTGCCACGGCGGGCCCTGCGGCGCGGAGGCGTGTGCCCAGCGCGAGGGCTGGCGAGAAACGCCGGGAGGGCAGGGCGCGCCCCCTGGGGGGGTGAGGAGGAGACTGGCGAGGAGGAGGGGCGGAGGAGCGGGAGCAGCTGCGCGGAGCGTTCCGCGAGGGGCCTTGCCTTCCAAGGTCGGAGGAGTTGTCGCCTCCTCCGGCCCGGGGAGGAGGGAAGCGAGGCCGCTTGCGGAGGGGTGGCGGAAGGTGGCGGAAGTAAGAAGTGCGCCCCCAAGAGATGACAACATTTTTGGGTTCAGGGTTTCTGGAGTCCGCCATACGACGGGGTCGATGAACGTGGACTACCCGGTGGCCCGCTGCCCTGATGAACGTTCGGCAGCATTCAAAGCCTTGGGCGCAGTCCCCCAGTGAAACCTATCCAGGTACGACCTCTTGGCAGCACTGAGGGACAGTGAGCGAAGACACTCCTCCCTGAGCCTGAGGAGGGGAGGAGGAGAGGAGGAGGGGGAGGAGGAGGACGAGGAGGAGGCGGAGGAGGATGAGGACCAGTGTAAACCCAAAGACGTATCAACGATGTTGCAATACACCCTTCCTTCAAATTCCCTTTTTGATAGGTCCTTACAAGACTTGACTGTCCCTACGGGAAGTGCCCGAGTGAAGGCAGCCGTCTGAGAATCGTCAGTCCTACCAAATCACCATTATTGGGATTATGATGCCGCGAATCATCTTGACTGTCGCGTTTTCAGAATCCTAAATCGCGCCAGAGCTCCATTCCTCAGACGTCAGCACAGCGAACCAACGTGACAGTTGCGCCCTGAGAATCCTGAATCGTGCCAGTAACAGAGGTCCTAGAGCTTCAGCCCTGCGAGTCTTCAAAATTGCCGTGAACTTTCAAGACGACTGTGCGCGGCGCCAAGGCGAGAGCCATTTCAGAAAGGACTCGCCCTGCATCCGTGAAGTTATTGCACATTTCTGGGCTACTGTGCGCGGCGCGAAGACGAGAGCCACGTTTTGAAAACCACCCGCCCTCCATCCTTCAATCTGTTCCACATGTCGAGCTTCAGGATCACAAATGGAGAGCAACTCTCGCACGACATGCCCAGCCCGCCCTACCGACACGTCTGGGGACTCCGCAGTGAGGAGTCACTTCTAAACCGCATGGGTGGAGCAGGAGGAGGGAGAGGAGGACCCTGAAACCTGGGCGTTACAATGTTCAGGCGATCGCAAACATGGACCAAGGGGGCGTGGATTAGCGACGGGTCCCGTTTCCATGGGAAATCGCAGATTTCCGCCGCCAAACGAGGCGGCACCGGCCGCATTTTGAGAAGGGCACGTGGGCACGTCCCCCGATCCGTGGATTTGGCGACCGCGCGCCAAATCCATGGATCGCTAACCCATGTTAGCGCGCCCCCGTCATGTTTTCACCGGGCGTTTTTGCTCAGTTTCGGGCCCCAGGACCACCGCAGATCAATCCGGCTCGAGACATGCCGCGGAAGGATGTGGTTCGGGGTTGTGGTGCTTTTTCGCGATGTTGCAACTTTTTCGCAGCGTCGGTTCATTGGGGGGGTCAAGGTGGAGGTAGAAGAGAGGATAGATGGGAAGAGGGGGGGAGGCCGCCGCCGGCGCAAGGGGTGGTCGGAGTGGAGGGGGTGAGCGAGGAGAAGCGGAGGACCGGAGTGAACAGTGGGAGGGGATAGATGAGGAGGAAGAGGAAGAGCGAGGAAGGAGGAGGATGAGGAACGAGCAAGGAGAAAGAGGAGGAGGGGGAGGACAAGGAAGAGGATTGGCCGTCGCTTCAGGCCCTCGCCTCTACGCTTCGTCTGAGAATTTCCGCCAGCCTGGGCCCGAAACAGTGGACCATTGCACTCTCGCTGTGCTCTCGATGTGGTGCAATTCGTTGCGTGCAGCCTACGTGATGTAAATTACGTGGTGCGCACAGTGGGAACTAATATTTGAAGCTCAGTCTTTGGAGTGCCAGAGACATCGTGCAAGCTATGTTGTGTAATGTGTGTGGTGCGGAGTGCCAACTATATACATATATATATATGTATATACACATTTATTTAGGTATATCATAGATGTATGTATGTACATATATAGTGTATATATACATCTCTACACACATGTAAACCTATACGACCACCCTTCGGGTGATAAGGAGGTTGTGGGGGGTCGGGAGATGGGGGGGAGCCAACATCTGATTCAATCGATCTCACGATCGATCTCACTCAACGTGACACCACGGGACACCGCGGGACACCTCTCGATCTCACTATCGGTCTCATTGTCGATCTCACTATCAATCTCACTCTACGGGACACCTCGGGACACCACAACGATCTCACTATCGATCTCACTATCGATTTCACTATCGATCTCACTCAACGGGACACCAGTGGATACCACGGGACATCTGTCGATCACTATCGATCTCACTATGGATCTCACTCAACGGGACACCACGGGACACCACGGGACACCTGTCGATCTCATTATCGATCTCACTATCGATTTCACTTTTTGGGACACCACGGGACATCTCGGGGCACCACATTGACCTCAGTATCGATCTCACTATCGATCTCACTATCGATCTCACTCAACGGGTCACCACGGGACACCGCGGGATACCGCGAGCCACCGCCGGACGGGCGGGCGGGGGATAATCATTTGTCTTGACCTCGCCCTAGCAGCGGCGGACACCAAGGGACACCACGGGACACCACGGGACACCGCGGGACACCGCGGGCCACCGCGGGACGGGCGGGAGGGGAAGAATCATTTGTCTTGACTTCGCCTTAGCAACGGCGGACACCACGGGAAACCGCGGGCCACCGTCGGACGGGCGGGAGAGGGGGAATCATTTGTTTTGACTTCGCCCTAGCAACGGGGGGTTCATTCCTCTCGCGCGCCCATGCAGCTTCGCTTCGCCCGCACGAAACGAAACGATTTCCCGGTCGGGGGTCTCCGTTACACTGCGACCTCACATCCCAATTTCCAATACACACATGTCTCTCTTCTGTTTGATGTTATGTGGAGCAAGTGCAGAGCAAACTATGTGATGGAACCCATGTGGCATGTGGTGCGAGCTATGCGGAGCAATCGGTGTGGTGCAAGCCGTGTGGTGCAATTAATGCGGCGCAATGTGTGTAGTGCAGTTTACGTCGTGCAATAAATGGGGTAACTGTGCACGCTATGCGGTGCAAGCTATGTGGTGTGACCAATCACTTGCTCAACTTGAAGCTGTCCTCTCCACTGCTCGCGCAAACATCCCACCCTCCCACCCGCAACTTGGTTTGCAAAACCTCTTTCTTAAGACCGACTACGACGACACCGACGACAACAACGACACCGACGACGTTTCCGACGACTTCGACGACGACAACGACGCCGACGCCGACGACGACGAAGACGACGACGACGACGCCAACGAAGGCGACGACGAGGGAGGAGGAAGGACGACGACGGCGACAACGACGACAACGACGACAACGACGAGGGAGGAGGGAGGACGGCGACGACGCGAACGACGACGAAGGAGGAAGGACGGCGACGCCGACGACGACAACGACGAGGGAGGAGGGAAGACGACGACGACAACGACGACGACGACGGTGACGAAATAGAACCGACGACGAGACGCCGACGACGGACGACGACGACGACGTGGGAGGAGGAGGACGGACGACCACGGCGACAACGACGACGGAAACGACCACGACGCCAAAGAGGACGACGACGACGAACACGAGAAAAGACAGAGGACGACGTAGGCGACGACGACGACGACGACGCAAGAGCGCGCGCGCACGCTTTTGTTGAACATCCGTGTTGCGAAACCTTAGGTTTTTGTAGGTTTTCTGGACGCACGATTTTGAAATCCTTCCGAAACCGATGGGTTTTGAAGGTTTTCGGCATACGCCCGCGACGACGCGCGCGTCTGCACTTCGTCCCATTCTTTCCAGAGGATTCTCGCGACGGCACACGCGCAAGGGCGTTCGACAAATTTCGACATGCGCGCGCGCGAAGCCCGTTTGGTATCATTTTGTGAAAATCTTGAAAAACCTATGGTTTGAAGTGGTAAGCTTGATAAGTGGTACGACGTTTGTAAGTTCAAGCAAATTCGCGCAGTCATCCTAGAGCGAGTTTACAGCAGCCTCCAACGGGAGGAAACATTGGGAGAACTAGCATCTTCAATACGGCGCGAAAGAGATTCCAAACAATGGGAGCACCTACGTGGTATCGGCACGGCCAAACGGAAACGGGAGTCTGAAGATCTCGTCCTCGCCCGGAGAGGTGACAAAGTTTGTGTTGACGACCTTATGGTGCGAGTTTGGGGCTTAGATTGGAGGGAGTGTTTGAGGGAGCACGTCAGACAGAAAAGCACGGCACAGGGGGGACGCCTGTTTGTGGCCAGAGTGTGCGAAGCCATTGGGCTACCGAAGCCTCCTGCCCACTATCTGGCCGGCGAGGGGGGCGCAGTCTTTCATTCCAGTTCTTGCCAAGACGACGTTCCCGAAGGTTCGGAGAATTTGCCAGTGCATCCACCTCTTGGTCGACATGCGGTGTTCTACCAACACTGTTCTCAAGACAGCCAGATTGAGTTTGTGGTGGACAATTTTACCGTCTCAGGTCTTGCGAACGCAACTGTGGCGATCACGAATGCGAAGCACGAGCAGACAGTCCACAATATCAGGCGTGCGTTGTGGAACATTTTCCGGCGAGGCTTCCAATACAAAGGCGGCTATCTGAACCCAGTGGATTGGAGAGCACGAGAGTGGAATACTGGAGCCGACTTTCTGGTCAAGCATGCAATGATGACGAGGAGCAGCGGCAGTGCACTTTCTCCGGGCATTTTGGCGCAACATATTCACCAGGCAACTGCGTTGCAGTTCTTTTCGGACGGTGGCTTCGCTGAAGGGCTTGGTGGAGCATATGGAGTGCAATTGCTCGCACACGCCGGACATGAACGTATTGTGGTTGGATACTTGTACAAGTTTTCTGCGCAAGCTACTTCGGCATTTGAGATGGAATTGAAAGGTTTGGAAGCAGCTGTAGGCATCCTCTGTCATGGCAACCCGAGCAGGGGCGCCAACCACCAAACAATCATATATATATATATATATATATAAAAAAAACCTACGGTTTTCGCAAGATTTCGCAAGAGCTCGCGCGGAAGCTTTTGTAGCACATCAGTGTTGCGAAACCTTGCGTTTTTGTTTGATTTTTTGAAACTCGATTGCGAAATCTTTCCGGCACCGAAGGTTTTTGAAGGATGCCAGCATGCGCGAACGACGACGCACGCGCATGCACTTCGTCCCATTTGTTGCAAGGGATTTGCGAAAAAGTGCTATGTTAGAACAAGACATGTCACCGCATAGTGTTTTTGACAAGGGAACCTCAGGGGGGGGAAACCGGTTTGGCCGGGATGATCTGATTTCATATTTAGGATGGGCGAGTGGTCAGAATCATATCTGATTTGCATACCCGAAAAAGGAACGGATAAGTCCCGGGGGGGGTAGAGCTATTCTCTTTTTAGAAAAGAGGCTTGACTACCCTGCACCGCGCTTGTTTGGCAAAACTCATGATGCGGGGGACGGCGGCGCCGCCGATGACGACATCGATGATAACATGCTCGGTGCCGATGCCCGTCACTGTGAGACGATGATGAAGGTGAGCATATCGACGATATTCGGACGTGCGCGATGACAAGATGACGTCGGCAACGTCTGCGACAACGACGAAGATGGTACCAGCGACGACGATGTTCAAGAGAGCGACGGCACGAACGATAACGGTGCCAATGATGGCAAACACGTTGATGATGTTGATGTCCATCTGTCGATGCGGCAGGTGATCGCGGTGATACTGGCAAGGTAAGGACATCCGCGCGCGCGGAAGTTCAACAAACCCGTCAGACTGATCATGCGCGCGCGGTGGTGCGCGCATGTGGCCCGCGTGGTATCATTTGTGCAAGGGATCCGCGTGCTCGGCAGATGACAGGAGTATCGCGGGTGCACCGCGCGGTGACATGAAATCGCTGGAGTTGGCAGGATTCATACGAATCTCATGGTCTTACATGATTTTAGCATGAGCGCGCGGACAGGACATTTGCAAATACATAGTTGCACAACCCTTGGGTCCTGTAGGTTGTATGCTGGAGCGCTCGCAGACGCATTGTGTTTGGTGCGATTTTGGCATGGGCGCGCGCGCGCGTGGACTTCGTCTAATTTTTTGGCCAGCGGATTTGGGAAACTTGTGATTCTCGATGAACGAGTGTGTGCGCGTCGTTTTTTTGCAGAGGATGGCGGGGGGGGGGGAGCGATGCCGGTTTGGCTGGGATAGTATGGAATCATATTTCAGATGGGCGATGGGGCAGAATCGCACGCACGCTGCAATGCGAAAGGGGGGCCCGTTAACTCCGGGGGGGGGGGGGGGGGGGCGTAGAGTCTATTCTTCTCTTCGAAAAGAGAATCCACGTGGTGCAATGTAGGTTGCGCGATCTTTGTTGCGCAACATATGTCGTGCGCGCAATAGATGTTGCACAGTCTGCGTGGAGCAACGTACTTGGTGCAGTTCGTGCGTTGCTATATGTGAGGAGCAATGGACGTGGTGCAACCAATTTATGTTCGCAGTGAGTTACCCCCTCCACTGCTCGCGCAAACATCCCGCCCACCCACCCGCAACTTGGTTCGCGAACTTCGTGCGGCGGCGATTGCGGTGAGTGCTTCGCGCTGGTTGGTGCATCTTTGCGGCCGCGCCAGCCCGCGCATGCACGCGCGCGCAGCGGCCAGGTAGTTTGGCGCGACCGACGCGGCCGCGGTGGTGCTAACCGTTCGGCACATCCCAGCGGGCACTTGAGTGCGAGTCGGTGACTTGGTCGGGCGCGGTACCGTGGCAACGTCGACATTTGCAGACACGATGATGATGATGATGATGATGATGATGATGATGATGATGATGTTGATGCTGATGCTGATGATAGTAACGATGTTGGCGTCGATGCTGACAGCGACGACGGCGCGGCCACTGACGGCTCCGATGCCGATCGCGCCGACGAGGCAGGTGACCGCGGTGATGTTGACAAGGGCGGATTCGAGGCGGCCATTGACGGTCACCGGAGGAAGCCTGGCGATGCCAACCAGATCATGAGGCGGCCACGAGGTTGCCACGGTTGGCCACGGGACGAACACCCAGAAAGATTGGTTTGCGCACGCGGTGACCAGGAGGTGGCCACCAGGACCCAAGTAAGACGTATGCATTGAAAGGAAAGAAAAAACGCGAGGACACGAATCGACGGTTTCCCATCCAAGAGGGGCATTTCGCCTAAGGTTCCGAGCCGCATGGGTGCGGAGTGGTAGAAAGACCGAGCGGGATGGATGATATAGTTGGGGATGAATCAGAACGGGGAGTGACGGCGCGGGGACCACAACTGTGATAGGGCGCGAGGAAAAAGGAAGGGGAGGGGATGAGGAGAGGAAATGGACGGATGAGGCAGGACAAGTACCAACGTGGGGAGGATGGCCACGGTGGTGGGTGCTACATGAGCTTCCCCATCACAGGCCGGAAGACCACGTTGACGCGAGTCAATCTTCGTCATCGTTGCCCTCGTCCTTGCTCTTGTTGGTCATTATCATCATCATCATCATCCTCTTTTCCTCATCTGTCGTAGAGCCCTGACAGGCACAGAGCCTTGATAAGGCCCACTTAGAGCTGGACCCGTCCCTGGCAGGATTCTTTTAGCCTTGGACCGAGCCTTACTAGGGTTGTATTAGAGATGGTGGATCAATTCCTGGTGGGACTTTTTTAGTTTTGGATCGAACCCTAGCAGGCCTCTACCCAGCTGCCTGCGGCAATCCCCGCCGCCGTGCTTGTGCGACATCGCAGCAGGCTTGATGCTGAGTGTAGGAACAACGAAATTCTTACGAGTGGCCTGAATCGGGACAGGTCGCGAACTCGACCTCATCTTCGTCCGCGCGATTGAAGGGAGATCGGGTCGACGACTCGCGGCAGTTCAGCGAGTGGTCTGAATTGGGGGTGGTCGTGATCTCGACCTCGTCTTCGTCCGCGCTGTAGGGATGAGGAGGAGAAGGTGGAGGACAGAGGGGATCTCTTGGAGCCTCCCAGGGGGCCTCTCAAGGGCCTCTTGGGGGCCTCCTGGGGCTTGTTCGGCAGTCTAACAGTCAGGTGACTAATGTTAATAGTGAAATGTTATGGAGCATGCCATATGTAAATATTGATCCAAATCTCTCCACCCACAACCTCTTGATGCAAGAAGAAACCGGCATATTGGATATCTTATACCGAATCAAACTCAGCGTTCGATAGGTGCGCCCACCCTCCCGCCCCAGCTGGCGGGTCCAAGCCACAAATGGCAATAGTGAACAAGAGAGTGCAAGCATGAGCGAGCGAGAGCAATAACATAGATAATTCTAAGCATCATCCCATGACTCACACCCTTGCTAATGCAACTTTCACACAGGAAGAGGAAACGTTGCTAAAGAATGTCTCGGCAAATTCTGCAGCAAGCTTCTAGAAAATTAAATAATATTACCGGCTCGAACGATCAAACTATCGTCCGTGCACCAAGCAACAGATATCAAATAACATAAATCCAATAGTTTCTGCTCGAACGGTCAAACTACCGTCCGTGTATCAAACAATAGATATCAAGATAAAAGAAAACAACGCACCGAGCAACATATCAACAAATATTTACCGGATGTCTGCACACCGAGCAACAGATATCAATATCTAAAAATCTTTACCTGAGCTCATGAAGGGGGCGCTTTCACTCCTCACCTGTAGATGGTGACCAAACATCACTCATCATCTGAAAATGGTAACCCAAATCATTCATCATTTTCACCACCCTTCACATCTGAGCCACTGCCCTGGCTGGCTCCAACATATCTTCACGTATGTAGTAGTGGTGATCAGCGTACACGTACTGCTGACTTGATGATGCTGTATGCAATGTACACCTTGATGCTCAGGTCGAGGTTATAACTCCTGCTCTCGTCTGCGTCCAGCTTGAGACACCGTCCTAGGCAATTTGCGTAGTGCCTGTCCTTGGTATAGACCGTCTCGTAGCTGTTGCCCTCGTACTTGCCACTCCTGATTATCGTTGGTCCCATGGTCTCCAGCCACTGCCTCAGTAGAGCACTATCTCCCAGCATAATTGGTCCATCTCCCATGATCTCGTCGTCATAGGTCACTGGATCGGCTCGTACTGCGAGTGTTGTCGTCGTAGCTTTCGGCGTAGCCTTCGCCGTCCTGGAGTTGACCTTGACCTGCTTCTCGGGCAACTCCGACATGAACATTTTGTCGCTGCTCGAACTATCCACCTCCATCGGCTCAGCGGTGTCCACGTCGTCGTTTTGCTTGGGCTGCATTACGTAAATAAATATGATGATACCCGCGATGGTAGAGACTACTGTCACCACCGTAGGAGACATCGAAAGACAAATTCCATACACTGCAATTGCACAAAGTTGAAACATAACTACAACTTGGTCAGGTACCTGGATGGTTCTCTGCGCGCCACTCCTCTCCATTGGGTAGTTGTCCGTTAGCTCTTCCGTGTAGAATGCCTCGACGTAGTCCTCGTCTTGAACCTCGTCCTTGTCGTCGTAGAAGCACTCGTCCACGTAGTTGTACGTCTCGTGAGCGAACAGCCGAGGCACGAATGCTGTCTCGCGGGCACAGCAGCGAGGACGCGATGCGCGTGCGTCCGCGCGCCCCGCAGCGAGCGCGTGAGGTTGCGAGGGGCGCTTCGCCGCGAGGCGACGACACGCGAAACGCGAGAAAGATGGAGCCGCGGTTTTGTCGGATGCGCCGCGGCTAGGTCGCCGCGGAGGGAGCGCACGCGAGCGTTCACCGCGGCACCGGCCAGCCTTGCCGCGCACAGGAACAGTCATGCGTGGCGGCTAGGCCGCCGCGGAGGGAGCGCGCGCGACCCGTCCGCGGCGCCGACCAGCCTTGCCGCTCGCAGGTTCCATAATTGTTTGCGGCAGGCGGGGCGCCCATCTTCCTGTGGGCGCGTTTCGCCTGCCGTTTCGGGCCCTGGCCCCGCGGCGTTTCGCTCTGGCCCCGTGTCCCTGGCCCTTTCTCTCTCGCCCTTCTGTCCTTCGGTGTCCTCCCGCCCCCTCTCGCGCCTGGCCCTTTCCCCTCTGCTTCGCTCCGCTCTCGCCCCGGCCCGCCTCTTGCCTCTCGCCCCGCGGCCCGCCGCCGGCCCTGTTCTCGGCCCCTCGGCCTCCCGTTCTGTCCCGCCGTCGGTCCCTTCGCTCGGTCTCTCGGTCCTGCCGTCCTCCCGCGCGCCGGTCTCCGCGCCGTCCGCCCCGCCGCGCGTCGGCGGGTCGCTCGCCCTCCGCTTCGCCCGCCGCGCGCGCAGGTTCCTCCTCCTTCTCCCGCGCGCGCGCAGGACAACCGCGGCCCCGCCGAGGCGGGCGGGCCGCGTTGGCTCAGCGCGCGCAAGACCAATCGCGGCCCCGCCGAGGCGGGCGGGCCGCGCTCTCGCGCGCGTGCAGATTGATTTCGACCCGCCGAGGTGGGCGGGCCGCGCGATGCGCCCAGGCCGAAGGGCGCCCCGTTCTGGCCCCGTCGCCGCGTCGTCGTGTCGTCGTTGGCGCGTCGCGCCGCCGCCGCCGCCGCTGCTGCCGCTGCGCCGTCGCGTCCGTGTCGCGTCGGCTCGTCGTGCTCTGTCGCGTCGTCGTCGGGGCGTCGTGCTGCCGCTCGCCGCTGCCGCCGGTGTGTCGCTGCGGCCGTCGCCGTCGTGCCCGCCGCCGCCGCTGCGGTGGCCGCCGCCGCCGCCGCCGCTTCGTGTCCCGCTTCCGCTTTGGCCCCGGCGGGGCCTGCCCCGGCTCCGGTGGGGCCCGCTCCGGCCCTGGTGGCGTCCCGGTCCCTCCCTGGGCGCGGTGCTCCGCTCCTTCGTCGCCTCTGCTGGACGCGGCTCGTTTCGCGGCGGGTGCGCTGGGTCCCGGGCCGGCGCCCCGTCCGCTCCTCGTCGTTTTGCTTGGCTCGAAAGTTCTTTTCTGCCCATGGTCGGGCATCTGCGCAAGTGTGCGCACGGGGCTCGTGGACTCGCGGCAGGAGATCTGGGTTGTTGTGACACCCAGACTACCTGCTGCAAGTCCGCGAGTACCCACCCCGGCGCCTCGCGCCCGCACTGGCGGGCAGGCGGACCGCCGGGGACATCCGTACCTGCGTTCGGCTCGTGTCGGTCGGCCCGGATCGGCCCCGGTGCCAGGCCGGCCCGTCCGGACTCCTGCAGAGACGGCGACTCGCGTTGCCCGTGCAGTCCCGGTCGAGCGCGCCAGACGCAGCGCGCGCGCGACCAGGTCGATGTTAAAGTCGCGGCGCCAGCGAGCCCGTTTCCCGCAGTGGCAGATCTCGTGGAGGTTGGGCTCGCAGCGCGCCCCAGCAGCGGCCGCGGCGGTGCGCGGTAGGACATGGAAAAGGATTTAGACGGCTTGCGCCAACCAGGCAAGGGAGATGTGGAGTGTGATCGGGCCCATCGGGGATCACGCTGACTCCACTAGCGTCGGCCCACTGAGGCCAGGACACGGCACGACCAGGCAAGGTGGCGATGCCCGGATCATCATCTCCGGGGGGCGCTCGGCCCACTGGGGCCCCGCCCGCACCGGCACGTTCGATTGAACGTGACCGGTGGGTCCACTGGGACCCCTTCAGGGAGCAGCGTGCACGCCCATGTTGGCTTTGCCCGTACCGGCGCGCTCACTGGACGCGACCGGTGGTCCACTGGGACCCCTCTCCCTCCGCTCAAGGGCTGCAGGCAGGCCCACTGGGGCCCTGCCTGCACCGGCGCGATCGATTGGACGTGTCCGGTGGGTCCACTGGGACCCCATCAGGGAGAAGCGAGCAAGCCCACGTTGGCTTTGCCCGTACCGGCGCGCTCACTGGACGCGACCGGTGGTCCACTGGGACCCCTCTCCCTCCGCTCAAGGGCTGCACGCAGGCCCACTGGGGCCCTGCCTGCACCGGCACGATCGTTGGACGTGACCGGTAGGTCCACTGGGACCCCTTCAGGGAGCAGCGAGCAAGCCCATGTTGGCTTTGCCCGTACCGGCGCGCTCACTGGACGCGACCGGTGGTCCACTGGGACCCCTCTCCCCCCCGCTCAAGGGCTGCAGGCAGGCCCACTGGGGCCCTGCCTACACCGGCACGATCGTTGGACGTGACCGGTTGGTCCACTGGGACCCGCTAGCCCTATGTTCTCCCAGGACGGCCTTTTGGTGGCCCCGCTCCTGGGTGACAGTGACGCGCCAAGGCCTGGCGCCCCGTTCGGGGCAGCGGACACCCGGCGCGAGCTGCGGGAGCAAGCGGCACCGACAGCTGAGAACGACGGACGGCCGGCGGCTCCGGCGGACGGTCCGGGCGGGGCGGTCCGGCTCGCTTACGAGGCTCCGCCATCCCGCCCGCCCCCCCCGCTCTCCGGGGCCCGCGTGTCGGGATTCGTGGCGCATGCGTGATCTCGCGCGCAGGCGGACTCGGGCCCCGTTACCGTTCCCGTCGCCGGTCGCACGTCGGTTTCTCCGAGGCTTGCATTCGATCGTGCTTCGTGGCGGCTTCGCCGTGTCGGCCTCGGCCTCGTCTTTCCCGAGGCTCTCGCCCACCCGCCGACCCGCCAGTCCCGGTACCTCGTGTTCCGCGAACGTGCGACAGAGCGAGCCGCGCCGCGCGGACAGTGCAGCGGACTCCAGGTTTCCCTTCGTTCGCCGCGCAAACAATTGCCGCCATGGAGGCGGCCGCTGCCTTGCGTTTCTTTCTCAAGAAGCATGCGATGGCGACAGGGGCTCCAGACCCGGACACATGGCTGAATGACATGGTCGCGATTCTCGACCGAGCGGAGGCACGTGTCCGCCGCCCGCGCGCGCGCTCCCGCTCCCGCCCGCGCGTCCGTGCGCGCGATCCGGCCGTCCCGCGCGGCCACCCGCGCGAGCGTCCCGTGCAACAGGTGTACACCCCGCAGGCACTCGTGTACGTCAACACAAAGAAGATTGAGATCTCGCCTGGAAAGGCTCACGCCCTCGACCAGGCTATACAGGCAAGCGCGCGCCCAGAACCGCCGCGACGGTCGCCCTGCGACCGCCGCCGTTCAGGCGGCGAAGAAGGAGTTCGCACCTGCTGGGACCACCGCGCCTGCCGGGCCAGCGGCACCCGCAGCGGACCCGCTGGCGGAGCTCACCCGCATCCTCACCAAGGATGACGCCCCGACGGTTCACGTCGACTTCCAGGCGCAGCTGAACGCCATCACCCTGGCCAACTTGCCCACCGCGGCGTGGCCCAGGCGCGCCCCCCCCCCTCCCAGCCTGTTTCGCCGGTCCGCGGCCGCCCGTCCGGCCGCGTCGCGTCAGGACCGTGCGCGTCGATTCCCTCGCATCCGAGGTCGACCGCCTACAGAAGAAGAAAGGGCTTGCCGCCCCTTTTGTCAACGTCGACTTGCGCCTGTGGCTTCCCACGGGCGCGTCCGCCGTCGGCCGCCCACATGACGACGATGCCACCCAGGCGGGCGCGGGCGGCGGGGCCAAGCCTCGCCTGATGAATTGGACCGAGTGGCACCTCGCCTTCGACCAGTACCTCGCTGTCCCGCCCGCCGACCGTACTCGCGGACCCTCCTCGGCGGCGCAGGTACGCTCTGGCCGCTGCCGCAACGAAGCAGCTCGACTTCGCCGCGGCACTCGCACACAAGCAGATCTGCCTCCTGGCATCTTGCCGCGCGCGCCCGCGCGCCCTCCGGCCAGCGGATTCCCCGCTCGCTTCGCAGGTAGCGGCCCACGCCCAGCTCAAGGGCCGCAAAGCCCACCTGGGCGTGTTCTACGACCAGGTCGCCCGCCGCTCCTGGGCCGAGAAGGCCGCCGCTGGCGTCACAGGTTTCCAGGCCCGCCACCCCGCTCCGCCGCGCGCGCCCGCGCCCCGCCCCCCCGCCGCGGACCTCGGCATCGCAGGTGAGTCAGGCGGCCCTCGCCCTCGACGAGGTGCTGCTCCGCCAGGCGGAGCGGGAATACGATTTTGACGAGAAGAGCCTCGGCAGCGCCCCCGCCGCCACGAAGCAGGAGGGAGCCGGTCCGGCCCGAGGCCCGGCGACGCCCAAGCGCAGCCAGGCCCACCGTGCGGGCCATGGCCTGACCGCCCAGCAGAGTCAGCAGAGTCAGCAGGGCAAGCGCAGGGCCGACACCGGGGCCAAGACCGGCTCCTGGAAGAGCTGGAACAACAAGAGCAACGGCGGGGGCGGCGGCAAATGGCAGCGCCGCTGATCAGCGACAGCGCGCGCCTGACGGGCACAGCCGTCAGCACGGCGCGCGGAATTTTGGGCTTGCTGCTAATTAGAGCGTCCGACGCGGTAAAGGGTCCGAGGCGCACCAGGAATGCGCGGGCCCCGCCCTCCCTCCTGCGCCCTCCACGGCGCCCCCCTCGCCCTCCACGGCGCGCCCCTCGCCTTGGCGCCCCCCTCGCCCTCCGCGGCGCGTGCGTTCAGCTTGCTTTCGCCATGAAGCGCTTTCGCGAGCACGCGAGCCCGGACGAGCCGGCTCCCAAACGGTCTGTGTCTGATGCTCGCAAGTTGTCTTTCGCCGAAGCGGCCGCCCTCGAAGGCGATGCCGGCTTCGAGCCGGGCTGCAAGCTTTCGCAGGACACTTTGGCGGCGCTTGAATGGATGGCATCGAGGCCACCCGAAGAGGCGCCCAGGTGCGCGCGCAAGGCGACCGCGCGCCACGACCGAGCGCAGGTAAGGGAGGAGCGTGAAGGGGCTGTTCTGCGGGTCCTCTCCATGGCACATCAGTTCAGGACGGCCGGATTCGTCGAAATCTGGGGTCGCGGCGCGGACCCGGGCGTCGCCAACGTAGCATCCGGCGTCAACGGCCCGCTCTTCGAACGCCTGGTCGCCGATGTGGACTTCCACGACCCGAAATGCGTTGACTTCTTCCGTGAGGTGCAACGCGCGAGGGGCGGCTCTGCTTCTCGCGCCCGACGGAGCGCGGCCGGCGAAGGGTGCACCGCTGATTGGGACACTCGAAAAATCCGGCACGGGGACGGAGATGGCGCATAAGCCGCTGATATCAGCGGAAGAGATCCTTCGAGGCCGGCGCGCGCGCGCGTCGGCAGGGGCCCGGCTTCTCCTCCCTGGCCCCCCGCCCCGCCGCGCGCCAGCCAATGCACGGGACAGAAAAGCATTGTTCAAAAGGACACGGCCAAGCCCGTGCGACGAAGCGCTGCACGAGGGCGCACTCGCCGACGCGAGCGCGGGGCGATTGACGACGCCCCGGCGACTGAGCCCCGACGACGTGCCCCCGGATGCCGCGGTAATCCCCCGCTTCGGCGTGGAGCAGGGGACGCGGCCGGACGGCACCGCTAAGGTACCCCGACGGCCGCCCGCGCCGCTCATTCGCGGACCGCCGCCCGCGCGCCAGGTGCGCGCCGTAGACGACTGCAGCGCGGCCCACCTCAACAAGGGTACGGAGCCGCAGGAACGGATGAAGCATGACACTGTCGACGCGCTGTTTGACGCGTGTCGGAAATTGGCGCGACGCGTTTCTCGGGCCCCGACGCCGCGTGCGCTCTGCCCTGTTCAGGCACCCCTGGGGCCCTTGGAGCTCTTCAAGGCCGATATTGATTCCGCCTTCCGCAGAATCCCCTTGCGCCCGGAGCACCGACGCTTCGCTTGGGTCATCTATTGCTTCGCCGGCGTCACCTGGGGAGCCCAGCACGTTGCCCTCCCGTTCGGAGCAGGCCCGCGCGGGCCATCCCGCCCCACCCGCCGCCCCGCCGCGCGTCGCGGCGCAGTCAGCAGCGTACACAACTGGGAGAGAATCGGCGCGGCCCTAGTGGCCATCTGCAGGCGCCTCTTGCGGATCCCAATCCTGAGGTACGTCGACGATCTGTTCGGCGTCGAGCGCTCCGGGGAGGCCCGTCTCGCTCTGTCCCCTCCCCCCCTTCCGTCGCACCCGGTCGACCCTCTCCGCGCTCGCGCAAAGGCCCAGCACGCCCTCTCGTGCGTGGTCCGGGTGATCAGGTGCATCCTGGGCCCTACGTCGGTGGCCGATAAGAAAACTGAGTCGGGCCCGTCGCTCGTGATTCTCGGACTAGCCATCTCGGTGCACCGCGCGCGACGCGTTCGCGAATGGGGGGCTAGGGCACTGTGCGTGCGGTGTCGCAGACCTCACGCAAAGGGCTGATTGCGCGCCCGTCCAAGGACAAGGTCGACAAATGGACGAACCGAATCAGGACGGCGCTTGACGACGGTTCGATGACCGCAGGCGCGCGCGTGATCGCGCGCCGCGCGCGCCGGGGGCGACACCTTTCTTTGCACAGGTGGGGCCGCCAAGCTCGCGGGCGCGTTGTCGTGGGCGGCGTCGTGGCAATTCCGCAAACTAGGCCGTGCGATGCTGCGGCCCTTGTTCGCCCACGCACACTCGGGGCGTCCGTTTCTACCGCGCCCCGCCCTGCGCAGCCTGGCGTGGTGGTTGGAAGTGTTGCAGAGAAGCGTTGCAGAGACAAGGGAATGGGAGCCCGCGGACACCCGCCCGCCGGTCCTTGCCTTCGCTGACGCCCGGGGCGAGCCCCCACGAGCGGCCGCCGTCCTCTGGATCGACGGACGTTGGGAATACACAGACCAGATGCCGCCGGCCTGGCTAACGAGGCCCCGATCGCGCGCCGGCGACCGATCGATGCAATTCGGCCTGCGCGCAGGCAATTCCAGCAGCGGAGCGACGATCAGATCGCCGGACTCGAGATGCTCGCTTCGGCCTTGGCGATCTCCACCTGGCAGAAGGAGCTCCGGGGCCGCAAGGTTCGCCTCTTTAGCGACAACACGATCGCCGAATGGTCGTTCCGAAAGGGATCAGCGAAGTGCTGCGACCACGGGGCCATCGTCCACCACTTCTGGTCGGTGATCGGGCTGCTCCAGATCAACCTCCGGATCGACCGTGTCCCTTCCGGCGGGCCCGCGCGTTATCTCTGTCAGGTCGGGTCCCACTCCCGCGGCGCGCCAGTTGATAACATTTCTGACCTGCCCAGTCGGGAGGATTATGATCTCATGACACGCATTGGGGCCACCTGGAGGCGCCCGTGGCTGCGGCCAGAATTCTGGGACCTCCAGCTGCCATGCCAGCTCGCGGCCCGTCCCGTCTGAGCGCTCTCGCGGCCTCGCCAGTGCTCTCCTTCCCCCCGCTCCTGCTCTCCCGCCCACCCGTCACCCCGCGCTCGCTCGCGCGTAGCGTCATGCGGCAAGTCTGCCCCCGCCCCGAGGGCATTTTCAACGTATCCATGGCGCGCGATCGAACACCGCCGCGGAGGTGCTGTTACGTTCGGCTGATCCAGCGAGCGCACACCGCAAGTCATCTCGCGAAGGTCGCGGCGCATTCCCTTTTCAGGAGCGAGATGCGGCAGCGCGACACGGACGCGGCGGCCTCGTGGCTGCGGGGCCGCGGGATCCGCTCGTGGTTCCAGCTCGGGCGGCTTCCCGCGGATTCAGTGCCGTCCCTGGGCTTGGCTAGGGACGCGCGCGCGACGATCCTCCGGGCCATCCAGCTGGCCATCGAATGCCGACTGGACGAAGCACTCTGCACCTTCGGCACGGAACTCGAACCGGAGTCCAGCTGCTCAAGCAGCGAATCTGATACCATCGACTATCGCACGACGATGGTGGGCGCGCCGCAGGGCGCGGACGTCGATGACGACCCAATCGAAACGACGTCGCCTTAGCCGCGCCGTCACCGGCCAGCGCCGGTCGCTCCCGCTCGACCCCGCGCAAGGCTCGCATCAGAGAAAGAGACGCGAGCGCCGCCCGGGAAGGCGCGTCAGTAACGCGGCACGAACGCTCTCACACGCGAAGGGGGCTATCGAGAGGCGCGCAGGGCGCGGGGCGACCTCTCTCAACGCGCCCCTCGGCGCGCCAGAATGAAGCTCGCCGACCAGATCGCCGTTGCGACCCCGTGGGCGTCACCCACGGTCGTTGAGGAAGTCGCCAAGTTTCTGGTTTCTTGCGATGTGTTCGCGATCTCATCTGTGCGGGCGGTTGGCGCACCGGAAAACTGGAGCGGCTACGTGAATCTGTCGCCCGACGCGCAGCGCGCGATCGCGCTCTTCGCGCGAGCAAAGCCGCCGCCGGGCCCGCCACCTGCGGCGGCGTTCGTGAGTGACGAGGTGCCTGCGGCGCCCGTGTGCGCTCAGCCGTGTGTCTCCTCCGCCGCTGGCTCCTCCTCTTCCTCCTCGTCCTCCTCCTCCTCCTCGTCCTCCTCGCCCCCCCCGCGGGCGGGTGGTAGGAGTCCAGCCGCGCAGGCACCCGCACGCCCGCAACAGGAGGGCGTACTCTCGCAGCGGCTGCAATTAGCGCGGGCGACGGCCGCGCTGAAAGCGTCGCCCCTGGGCTCGAGAAGAGGAGGCCCGCGCGCCGCAATTCGACGCCTGGCCGTTGCGCCGAGCGACCCCGAATTCAGGAAGCGCGCCTTATTCGGGGCCCGGTGCGCCGCCGTCCTCAACGGTGCCCCGCGCTCCATCGGCACGTGGACAGCCGGCCTGAGGTGCTGGTTCCGTTTCGCCAAATCGCAGCTCGGAAAAGGGGACAGCCCCCTCCCGCCAACTGCGGACGAGCTATGTCTTTGGGCTTTGTGCTTCTCGAACCCCGGCACTTTTGCCAATTACAAAGCCCAGGTCGACAAGGCCTGCACGCTGCTGGGCCTCGACCGCTCAGCGTTCAGCAGCCCCGCCGTTTCGCGCGCAAAGGCCGCGATCAAGCACCGTGCGCCCCAGCCTGACCCGCGACCTCCCCCTGTCACGCGGAAGGCGTTAGTCGCGATGTTGCCGCACGTGCCTGACCCTCAGGTGCGAGCGCTGTTCGTAGTCGCCTTCGCACTGGCCTTGAGGCTTCCCTCGGAGGCGCTGTTGATCAGCATAGGCGACCCAGCACGGGCGGCCAACTTCCGGTTCACGCAGGAGGAACTGGACCGCCCAGTGCCGACCATCGTGCTTTTCAACACGAGCGAGGCGGTCGTACTCCACCTCTCGAGGCGAAAGCATAAGCCCAGGCCTAGCGAAGTCAGGCGCTCGTGCTGGTGCAGCATCTGCACCGCGACCTGCCCAGTGCACGCCCCGCGCGCCCTACTGGGCGACCTCGCGCCGGGTGCGTCTCCTTTTGCCCACCTGGCAAAGCCGACCAGAGCCGGGCGCGTGCTCCCCGTGCCAGCAATTACCCGCAACCTGCGCAGGTCGGCGCAAGCGGCGGGCCTCCCCAATGCCGCCCGCATCACCTCGAAGTGCCTGCGGCGCGGCCACACGGAGACTCTCCGCCAAAGCGGGGGGAGCCTCGCCACCATCTTGAGAGCCGGCAACTGGAGGTCCGGCGCATTTAAGGCCTACCTGGACCAGCCTGCCCTGGAAGACGCGGCGACGGGCGAGGGCATGGCCCTCTCCGCCAGCGCGGGCCCTGAGGCCGCGGGCCATGACCCCGCAGGCGCTGCATCTCAGCCGTAATGCGCGCTCGTCGCGCCCTTCATCCCGCACGCGGTAAGAAACGTCGCGACGTTGGCAGTGGGGGCGCGCGCACACGACGGCTGACGCCGGCCTGCTGTTGCATTGGGTTGTAGCAGCCAGGCGTCGCCGTCGAGGCGCGCGCCGCCACCGCCTTGTGCTCGGCGGGGGCGGCGCCGCCCGACGCGCCGCCGCACCCATCGCAGGATGGTTGCTGCGACCGCGTGGCGGACGCCGCAGAGCGCCGCGCCCGCAGCGCTGTGGTGAGCGAACAGCCGAGGCACGAATGCTGTCTCGCGGGCACAGCAGCGAGGACGCGATGCGCGTGCGTCCGCGCGCCCCGCAGCGAGCGCGTGAGGTTGCGAGGGGCGCTTCGCCGCGAGGCGACGACACGCGAAACGCGAGAAAGATGGAGCCGCGGTTTTGTCGGATGCGCCGCGGCTAGGTCGCCGCGGAGGGAGCGCACGCGAGCGTTCACCGCGGCACCGGCCAGCCTTGCCGCGCACAGGAACAGTCATGCGTGGCGGCTAGGCCGCCGCGGAGGGAGCGCGCGCGACCCGTCCGCGGCGCCGACCAGCCTTGCCGCTCGCAGGTTCCATAATTGTTTGCGGCAGGCGGGGCGCCCATCTTCCTGTGGGCGCGTTTCGCCCCACCCACATCCGCCCGGGTTGTAGCAGCCAGGCGTCGCCGTCGAGGCGCGCGCCGCCACCGCCTTGTGCTCGGCGGGGGCGGCGCCGCCCGACGCGCCGCCGCACCCATCGCAGGATGGTTGCTGCGACCGCGTGGCGGACGCCGCAGAGCGCCGCGCCCGCAGCGCTGTGCACCGGCCACGTAGAGATCTCCTCGTCGTCCTCCCCGGTGTCATCGTGCAGCTCCTGCTTGACGTACTTGGCCATCTTCGCGTTCAGCTCGTCTACCTCCTTGCTGGCTGCCACCTTCTCTGGTCCAACGAGCTTTCGTCCGCGCATTGATGGTGCCCTGTCATCAGGCCCAAGAGTCCACAAATTTGATGTAACTATCTTCCTCGCGTAGCCTCCTGGAAGTACTTTCGCCAAACAGTCCGCTAGCATCTGCTCGCTCTTGACCCAGTTGATGCTGACCTCCTTGAGTGACTGTCGCAATATAGCCGCTTCCAGAGAAAGCCTCCTGTCCGTCATTGAGATCTTCTCCTTTGTGATCGTGTCGTATAGGCTCTTGCAGTCGGTCACCGAAATGCATTTCACCGGGCAGGTGTCGTGCACAATCTCGGTCATGTCCATCTCCGGGTACAGGATCTCCGCCAGGGTCGACCTCGTCCATATCAGCATGCCCACTGAATCCGCACATGAGTAGGCCTCCGCAGATAGAGCAGATCGCACCACTCGTTGAATCTTGGAAGGCTGCCACCCAATGCAGTGTACTTTGTACTTGTTACTGTGGTCCTCGTTAATCTTCTGGTCGCCCAGCATGATGAAGTGTCCGCGTTGTGATCTGTGCTTCGGCAGATTGTCGAAAGCACTGTCGGTGACATTGTTCACCATGGTCTCCCACAGGTTCAGGCCTGCTGAGAACCTGATCAGCAAGTCGTCCTGCTTCTGCATCCGCCTGATGGCCGCGTCGCCGTCCTGCAGGTCCTTCACCGTCGGAGCTCCCAGCGTAGATGCCAGTCGGGATGCCTCGATGGCCTCCTCGAAGCATATCACTCGCGCAGCCCATTGCAGTTGTCCAACTACCGTTCGTAGTCCACGATGCTCTGCATGGGTCAAGGCGCTATCTGGTGCCTTGCTGCGCTCTCTGGAGATACGTACAGTCTGCATTGACATCACGTAGGCCTCCATGGTGACGTTGATGCTGCCGTCCTTGTCCTGCTTGTAGGCACGGCCGCAGGACGTCGCCTGCTCTTTCCTCGCGTACTTGACCTCGCCAAAGTCGATCTCCTTCTGCAGGTCCTTCATGATCTTGGCGCCCTCCGGGTCGCCCTGCTTGATGCCCATGAGGAAGTCGTCCATGTGCAGGCACATGATCCAGATGACCGTGCCCTCCGCATTGCGCTTGATGAAGGTCGCGGGCTCGGAGCTCAGGCCTTCCCATCCAAGCTTCACGAGCGTCTCGCGTAGTGCCACATACCACGAACGAGCTGCGTCGTTGGTCCCGTTGATGCTCTTGTCTAGCTTCAGCAGGTCGCCTGCCTTCACTCCCGGGATGTTGCACTTCCCGAGGTTCGTCGGGACGCGGAAGTAGAGCTCGCGTGCGATGGTTTTGCCTTGCAGAAAGGCTCCCTTCACATCTGCCATGACTAGGTCCAAGTTGAGGCTCGATGCGATGCTGTACAGGAGTAACGTCATCTGTGCTGAGACTGTAGGTGAGTCCCGTCGTAGCTTGTCGTCATACTCCTCTTCGTAGCCTCTTCCACAGATCCTGGCTTTCGGCTCGAAGGTCGTGGGGTCCTTATCGGTCCAGACCACTTTGGAGCTCAGGATCCTGTCCGGGTCGACCTTGTCGACTGTTGCGCCTAATATGTGGGTTGCTGCATCGCACTTGCACCGCGTGTTCCATTCCTTCTCCACCGCCTGCTGCATCTTCTTCCACTTGAGCTTGTCGTCGCCCAGCGTCTTCAAGTTGATCTCCTGTTGCTTGTTGGCTCCTGTCGGTTGGCTGCGCATCTGCTCGGCCACGAACGCCTCGACGAGCAGCGGTGTATCTGCCAGCTGCTTGATTGGCCCAGTTTGTGCCCGGGCTCGTTTGATGCTGATCGGCACATCGTCCAGCAAGAACTCCTTGATCGTGACTGGGTGTTCCTGGCGCTTGCCCTGCGCAGGCTGTCGCGTACTTGACGATGGTGTAGCCGGCTGATCCTGCGGTACCTCTGCTGGTACTGCTGCCGTTTCCTCCGCCTTCTAGCGTTCCTCCATGTGCCTCTGGATCCTGGCAGGTACTCGAAGCTGAGCTCGATCGTCCTGAGCGTCGTCCCGCTTGGTCTGCTTGAGCTCCAGGCCCTTCTTGGTGTGCTTCTTGCTTCCGCGCTTCACCTCCTTAGGTTCCTCCATGGTCTCGTCAGTGTTGGTAGGCTCCTGCGGGGCTGCTGCAGGCTGTTGGCCACCTCCTGGTCCATCTCCAGCTTCCTCTTCCTTTCCCAGAGTGATCTCTTCGATGATCGTGATGGGGTCTTGCGATGCCACGTCGTCGATGATCTGAGGGTTTGCTATCCAGTCCACTCTCGAGAGATCTTGAACCAGGTCGCGCGTGTCCAAGTTGAAAAGCCGCCGCCTCTCAATCTTGTGCCCAGGTGTTGGGTCAGGTAGAAGAGGGGCGTTCCTGACGTTATCCAGCTGCCTCAGGTCGGTCTTGCCCTGGCTGCTGGCCGCCAGCGCTCCCAAGATGGTGTCCCGAGCTTGGTGCGCTCGAACAAGTCGTGCTCGAAGGTCTTCTTCCGCTTGATCTTGATCAGCTGGTACTGTCTCGTACTCGTCGTCCAGCCTCTGACGCATTGGCATCACGTCGTTATCGTGTACCACTTCCGATCGTCGCTTTCTGCTGTCCGCTGGCTTCGTCAGCTCCACGTTGCCCTGAGCAGGTGCTGCTGGTGCCATCGTCGGTGCACTCGCCCGTGCATCACCTTGTCCTCCTGCTGGCTGCGGTGGAACATCGCCCTGTCCAGGATACTGCTGATGTCCTGGATCTCGGTGATCCTGATGTTGATCTGGCTGCTGATCTGGCCGTTGATCTGGCTGCTGGTCTGGCTGTTGATCATCTCGCGCTGGGTTTTACTGTTGACCTCGAAGGTCCAGAAAACCACGCTGGCCAGCTCGTCCACGCGCAATTCCACCATCTGAAAACAGGATCGGGATCCTGTCATGGATCAGCCAGTAACCGTGCTCATCCTTGCCCAGGCACCAGGCAGGTCCATGCCATCGTGCATGCAGGTTGCGCTTTAGGTTATCAGATCGCCAAAACATCAGTAATTCACCTTGCTGAAATGGCCCTGGCTGGGGCCTCATCCTCGCCAGAACTGTCCGTCTCAATGCTGATGAGTTTGTTGCCTTGAAAAAGGATTCCGAACAGATCTGTTGAAGGTGTAGTCGGTTCCAGAATGACGTGTTCTCGGCCGTTCGTGAAACCATTGCTGGGTCGTTGTCGGGATTCGCCAAACTTGCAGGCAGTCGGTGTCCAGCTCCAAGTACCCATTGCTGTGGTGAGAAGCCTGCCGTGCTGACAAGTTGATTGCACGCGTTGGCCATGCCACGTACTGCTGCTGCAACCGAATCTTGACCACGAGCTTCCACCGCGTTGAAGACACTCGTCGCCATCTACGTCAGGTATCGTATCTTCCTCTCGACTTTGCCCATTTGCCAGTGAGCCTCTGGGGCCGCATTGTTGATCACAATGCCCAGGTCGTTGCACAGCGTCTCGAACTCGCCCATAAAGGTAGAGTCCTGGTCCTGCTCCACGACGCGTGGTGGCCCGGCCCAGGTAAGCCATCCGAGTTCGAAAGCACTCTTTGCTAACTCTGCCGTAGGTCTCGATCCGGGACACGTGTAGATCGCCACGGTGAAGTCCGAGGCCACGTCCACGATAACAAGCACCACGTGCATGTTCTTGTCCAGGTCGGGTATGATCATGAAGTCCATGTTGATGGCTTCGTTAAAGTCCTTAACCTTAGGCTGAGCTGCCGTAGGTCTCGCTGCCGTCCGAGCCTGCTCTTCACATGTCGTGCATCTGAAGAGACGTGCTGCTTGTGCCGCTCGTCGGCTAGCTCCACCATGCTGTAGATACCGTGCCAGTGACTTCTTGTAGGGTCCATGTGGATGGCTCTCGTGTGTCTTCTTGATAGCTGCTCGCATGAGTGGTGGCACCGCCGTCCATTCCGCCATCTCGATGTTCTCGCCATGCTTGCTGAAGATCGCCGCCGCGCTAGCGTGCATCGGCGCCTTCGTCTCCGCAGGGTTGGCCTCGAACTCGTCATAGTCGATGTCGTCGAAGTTGTTGGCGTACCGGGCGTAGCCACCATGCTGCCTCTCGAGGTCCCGCTGATCCTCGATGCCGTCCAAGATCGTCTTGGCCAGCTCCTTGGTCCAGTTCCCAAGGCTCGATGCTGTTCCCTTCGGCCTGTTGGTCACGCTCGTGTGCGCGTGCTGTTCGTCACACCTGATGCTGTTGAGCTTCTTGCCGAGCATGATGGCCGTCGTCAGGAACCTTGTCGGCTTCTTGACTGGATCGCCCATGAAGTCCACCAGGTTGCTGCCCTCGGCGCACTGGTGCATCATCGCGCTCACAAGCTCTGAGCCCAGCCATGGCATGAGCTGCCAGGCTCTTGACGTCAATGGTTTTCCAGTAGCATATGATCTCCTCGGCGCTTGCAGTTGATCCAGATCTGCTTGACGAATTGCAGGTGCTTCATGCCGATCGCCAGCTTACGCATCTTCGTGTCCTTCGGGAACATGTTGAGAGATGTTCGTGAACGGGTCGCAGGGGAAACCCACAATTGTCATGTAGGGGTCATCCTCGTTCAGCTGCTTCAGGACAGTCTTCTGCGACTTCGCGTCCAGCAGGTCGTCCCCGATCAGGATGTCCCTCGGCCTCGTCACGGGATGCCGCCGCTGCTGGGCTTCTGATGTGGCTGCCATGCCACCTGCGTAGAGCTCGCAGATGATGGGCCGCTTCTCCTCCGGGTCCGCCTTCAGCGTGTCCACGATCTGCTGGCACTGGTCCAGCTTGTCCTGAATCTCCTTCTCCCACGTCTCAATCTGCTTCCTCTGTTTCCGCCGTAGGATGCCCTGATCGATCTCCTGGACCTCCGCATTCCAGATGTCGATCTCGTCGGACGTGACTGATGGCTCGATCTTTGTCGTCTCCTTCTTCGGCCACTCCTTGAGCGAGATCGTCAGGTGTCCCTTCTCCGTCTTGTTGAGAGGCACTCCGTACTTGCTGATCGCCTTGAAGTCCGCCTTCTGATTTTTGATGTATATCACTGTGTCGGGCTCCTCCAGCTGGTGGATGCTCAGCAGTATTGGCGTCTTTGATTTCGGCAACCTCTGGAAGCGTAGGTTCACGTCAGCTCCAGCAAGTCCAGCCGTCACCTCTTGTTCTCCTGCTGCCATGACCAGGGCGCTATCATTCACGCCCCGGAAGTGCATGGTTCCTCTCATCCGCGTGGTGACTCTGCCGTCCTCTGTGTAGCCGTCCAGTGATATTGAACCTCCACATCCACGTAGGCACGCAGTGTCCAGTACAGCATGTCCATCTGGAATAGGTCCTTTTCGTACTGCGTAGGCTTCGATTTCTTCCAGCTCCTCGCAAGGTTGCTGCCGCCCTGATGTTGGTGTGCGGTCGCCCTCTGGAACGTAGTTGTTTCCAGCTCGGCGTTGTGTCCACAGCCATGTCGGTCGTACTCCAATCGGTAGGCGCTCGCAGGTACTCCTCACGATGTCACGAATCTCCGAGGTCCTGTCCCAGGCTGCTTGGCATAGATCGTAGGCCATATTCCTGAGACCGTTCGGTGCCATCTCCATGGTGATGTGCATGAGCTGCTGGAAGCGATGTAGGGCCCAGTCCAAACAGAAATCCATATAGTCCCTGTAGGCCGCTTCCATGTTCTCACAGCTTGCCCACAATGCTGCGATCTGCTCCGCACGATTCCGTATCTTCTGTAGGTCGGCCTCTGTGTTGTCTTCTTCCAGGTAGTCTGTACTTGGTCTGCTGGGATCCGTCCTCGACCACGTCCCTGGTGTCGGTCTGCTCGTTGAGCTCACTTGAGTGCTCAGGGGTTTGTCAGATTCTTGTGATTGAGGCTCTCCAGGTACTGGGTGTGGTTCGTGTGCCTGGTCCATCCTCTCTTTGAAGTTCGGCTGGTTTCCTGCTGCTGATACCGCGTAGGTGTTCACGATCTGCTCCTCGGTGTCGATTCTCACCTTCGCCAGACTCGTGATCTCCTCCATCGCCGCGTCTATGCTTGCCAGCTGGTCGCCGGCAATCTGAATGGCGGTCATGTCCATCGAGCTGTCCGCCATCAGCAGCTTGACCGCGGTCGCCATTGCGAATCCAGCTCGTCGTAGAAAACCTCCAGGTCGTCCGTGAAAGCCTCGTCCTCCACGTCCGCCCCCTCGTCCTCCACGTTGTAGCGCACTGGATCCACTCGCTGGTGACCTCGTTTTTTCGCACTCGGGGTCGCCCTTCCAGTGGCCCTTCTTGTGGCACGCGTTGCACTTCGTGCGCGCCTTGATCTGCTTCAGCTTATCATCAGCCTCTTTGCTGTCCATCTTGATGGAGCCCTGCTTGTTGATGTTGGCTTTCCAAACTCTATTCGATTTGCTCTGAGCAAGCCGCTCCCGGGTCTGCTTGTAGTTGGGCTTGTGGTTGCGCCGTCCAGCTGTCCAGCCAAGACGTTGAGCCTCCGTCGCCAGGGTGTCGCACTCCTCCTGGCTGATCTCGTCCGGGTCCACGTCGTCAATCACTCCCTCGAACTCGTCGATGTCCGCTGCAAGTGCGCCGTAGTCCGAATCACTCAGGAAAACGACCTCGTCGCACGGTGCACATTCGTCCCCGAGTAGAGCATATTCTTCTTCGTCGACGTAGTCCACCGGGTAGGCTCCGCATCGTCCATGTCCACGATCGTCTCGGCCTGTACTGCCCAGCTGTATCAGCATGGCTGCCGTCACGTCGTCCCATATGTATTCGTTGTTGCATTGGCCAAGGATCGCCTTGTGCTCTTGCATGCTGATGCTTGCTAGCTTTAGTAGGAAGTATGGCCCTAGGTCTTCGCTGACTGTTGTGTTCGTTGAAAGTGACTTGAGCCTCTCGTACTCCGTCTCTCGTCTCGATATGTAGTCCTGCACAGACTCCGTTCGATTGCGAACACCTCGGAAGAAATATTCCTCGAACGCTCACTGTTGCTGTAGTGGTGCGATCCTTTCGCACGCCTGTCGTACTGTAGTTACCACCAGTTTGACTGCAGCAAGTGGGTCATTACCTGTTTCGTCCAAAACTGCTTGCGTACTGATCTCAACCTTCTTTCGTGTGAGTGTCCACGCTCGTCCATTCAGAGAGTTCTTGAGCTTGATCGCATAGAGCTTTTTGACTTTCCCCTCGCTCGCGTGGTAGCCGAGTATTGCACGCTCCTCGAACTCTTCGCCGTAGGATGGGTCGCCGTTGTAGTGTACCACTCCCTCCTTGTCAACGAAGAGGGGGCCGTCATTGAACTGCTGCTGCTGCCTGGACGTCATCTTGATGACTGTGATGCTACTTAGCTTTTCTCCGATGTAGTAGCTGTCTTGATCGTTGCTGCCGTAGTTCTGCTGCTCGCCCGGGATGTTGTTGATGCAACGATCCTCGTCCAAGCTGTCGTAGGTAATGATTTTGAGCGTTTTGTCGATCACTGTGATCTGTTTAGCGCAGTGGTTAAGCACCGCGAGGATGTAAGTGAGCGCCAGCATATATGTCTGCACTGCCACTCTGTATGAAATCCTCGTACCGTGGACTGATTCAGCTCACGCTACCAGTGTAAATATTGTTCCAAATCTCTCCACCCACAACCTATTGATGCAATAAGAAACAGGCAGATGATAGGATATCTTATACCGAATCAAACTCAGCGTTCGGTAGGTGCGTCCACCCTCCCGCCTCAGCTGGCGGGTCCAAGCCACAAATGGCAATAGTGAACAAGAGAGTGCAAGCATGAGCGAGCGAGAGCAATAACATCGATAATTCTAAACATCGTCCTATAACTCACATCCTTGCTAATATAACTTTCACACATATCGGGCAGATTTTGGGTCCAACGTCATGTTTTCAACCTCGTTGCATCCGTAGCTAAAGCGACCGAAGACGGAAGACGACGAGACGACGACGACGACGACGACGACGACAACGACGACGACGACCGTCGGACCGACTCAGGACGACGACCGAAGAACGACGATTAACGACAACGACAAACCACGGCGACGGCAGACCAATATCGACAACGACGTCTGGGGGGGTTTGAGTCGGGGTTCGTTTGGGGCGCTCGGGAGGGTTCCGTTGGAAAACCATAGGTTTTTCCTGGGTTCGGAGCCCGAGGTGGTACATTCGCCTGCAACCGATACTCCTTTTTGTTTTACAGGGGGGGGGGGGGGGGGGGTGGGGGGGGGGGCGTTTCCAAGGGGGGGGGGCGGGCGAGGAGGGGCTCCCTTCTAGAATGCTACCGGGCCCGCTCGTTCTAGAATGGGTCCTCGACCAGTTGCTGTCGGCCTTCCAGACTTGTCTTTTTTTCGAGTTTTGCGACGGCGTCCGTCTCGTCGTCGTTGTCATTCGTCGGTCGTCGCCGTCGGTCGATGTCCGGCCATTCGGCCATCACATGAGTGGGCCGCTAGAGCGAGCCACGCTTCCACCACGGTATAAACCAATGCTAGTCTATTATAATCACTCGACGGACACACCTCGTCAAAAGTCTGACTAGCACATTCGTCCCCTGACTGTAGGGGGGCTGCTGGCCCGTTTTACGCGTTCGGAGGCCGTGCTGTGGGCCTCTCTGGGCCGTTTTGGGGCCCTCTTAGGAGCCTCTTGAGCGATCTTGGGGTCCTCTTGGGCCGACTCGGGGCCCTCGTGGGGGTTTCATAGGCTGTCTTGGAGCCATCTTGGAGGCACCTTGGGCCGCCTTGGGCGGTCAGAAACCCGAACAGGCGAGAACCAGTTGCAAATTGCAGAACTCAATGGTTTGGGCCTCCTCGGGCTCTCCTGGGTGGCCGATTGGGAGCCCTCTTGGGCCGTCTTGGGGTCTTCTTGGGCCGTCTTCAGATTTTCTTGGGAGTACCTTCCGCTGTCTTGTGCCATCTTGAGCTTTTTTGGTGTCGCCTTGGCTGTCTTGAAAACCCTCTTGGAGGCCATGTTGGCCTTCTGGAAGCTGAAAGGAGCGCTGGGAGCAATTTCAAGGGAGGCGGTCTCAGAAACACGCGCGCCGTGCAGGGGGTAGGTCCACCCTAGAAACATTATAAAACAACCTCCCAGACAACTGAGAAGCATTCTAACACGCCCGCTCCGTGCAGGCACGGTGGCGGATTACAGCTGTTTCGAAACCGTCGTGATATATTTTTAAAGCTGGACCCCGCCACAGTAGGACTCTAGAGCTGGATCGAGCCCTTAGGATGACGGAAAGAGCGAGGCCCGAGTAATGACGTTCTGGTGGGGCGAAGTTTTGTTGGGAAAGGTTTCCTGGGGGGGTGGGGGGGGCGAAGCGCGGACGTGCCAGCGTAACACGCCCGCGTGGCCCCAAGACGGCCCAAAGGTGCCCAAGACGGCCCAAGATACGCCCAAGAAGGCCCAAGAAAGGTCCTAGACGGCTCTAACACTGCCCACGAACATTCCAAGAGAGCCCAAGACCGCCCAGGAGCGTTCCAAGATGGCCTAAGATGGCTTCAAGTCTATCGAAGAGGGCCCCAAAATGGTCCCAGAGGCGCTGAAAAGAGCACCCGGGAGGGCCTGAAGAGGCAGACAATTGTAATTGTAGTGTTTTGTTGTTGTTTTTAGTGTTCTCGCCGTTTCGGGTTTCCGACGGCCCAGAACGGCCCACGAGACCCCAAATTAGGGAATCGAGCTCTGTACACCGACGCTTCTTCCGGCCCTGTATTGGAATTTGCACTGGAGAGCGGATCCTGGTGTATACGGGACCCTGGTGTATACATTTTTAGTTGTTTCCCCAGGACATCGGGGAAACAAGTATACACCACACCACCCAAGCGTCGTCCTCGACCCTCAAGAAGTCCTGGGATTGAAAAACTGCCCGCCACTGGTAATGTATATGTTCCAGTTTCTGACAAACATCGTCCCAAGGCAGCTCTAGAGGCCCCCAAGAGGGCCCACGGGCGCCCAAGAGGAGAAGCTTCAAGACTGTCAAAAACCGTCCAAGACGGCCCAAAAGGGCCCCTAGAACTGCCCATGAGGGCCCCACGGGGGTCCAACTGGGCCCAAAGAGGACCCCCAAGAAGGCGTGGAGACGCCAGGTAACAGAGGCCCCCAAGAGCTTACATTGACGCGACCAGTTCGTAACACCAGGGTTGCCAAGTGCGAGCGGTGACGTAAACAACTCTTAACACTACGGCTCCCAAGGGCGAGCGATGACGTAAAAAGCTCTGAACACCCAGGCCCCTAAGAGCCTATAGTGACGTGACAAGCTCTTTAACACCAAGCCTCCCAAGAGCGAACGGTGACGTTAAAAACTCTGGCCACTAAGGCGTCGTCCTCGTCGTCGTCGTCGTCGTCGTCTGCGTCGTCCGCGTCGTTTGCTGGCGGCGTCGTCGTCGTCGTCGTCGTCATCGCCGCCGTCGTCGTTGTCGTTTGCCTGCAGCGGTGGCTTTGGCCTGGGGGTGGGTGGGCGGGGGGGCCGTTCCGCCGAATCTTGTTCCCGGGACGGGGGGGTCCAGACCCTCTAGTTCTGGGGGGGAGTGGGGCATGGTGGGGGAGGGGGGGGCCCTTTGGTTTTGATCTCCCAAGAATATTTCTTTCGGAGGGGCAGGGGGCCCCTGGTTTTTGACCCCCCCCCATCGGAATGTTTCCAGTCAGCGACGGTGGATGACGCTCCCTCAAGGGTATTGATATTGAAAGGGCCTCGAGCATGTTTAAGAGGCGATTTGCGAGGGAATCTGCGCTTGCGGCCGCACCGATGTGGCAATAAGCTGCACCAGGGTTGCGCCGGCATGCCCTCCCTGCAAAAATCTGGTCAGATGCGAGCTCTGACAGCGCTCGTAATTCTGTGAGTGCAACGCTTCTTATCACCATCACATTCACGAGATAGTGGTCACAGTCCTTGTCTGACTCATGGTCAGCACCATCAGCATCAGGGCCATCACAGTTGCTTGGCGATATCCGAGTCTTAACAGAAACCATAACAACACCAGACAAGCTGCCCAACACGTAAATCAATCATAGACCCACCATACATGCAAATGGACCCAGTTACTGTCCCACATTTGTTCAACAACTAATTCATAGATACCCGAAGCAGACCTTCGCCGGAGCGGCGCGAAATTACGACATTGAGAACAATCGGGCGGATCACTTGTCTAGAAAACATAGCACCCCAGGACCCGCGCGAAATTTTGACATTCCTCGCAAGCGCTGCGAGAGACGTTGAAATTTTGGAACCTCTGGAATCTCGCGCTTGGCTCTAACCATAATCGCTCGAGCGTCACGTGGCTGCGCCACGCAGTATCGCGCATCAGTGGTCGCTCCATGTGGCGCGACTGCGGTATCGCATCCAGTAGTAGCCAGCAACAACCAAATTAAACGAGCGGGCAATGTATGCTACGTCTCGGGTCGGCAGTGGGAAGTGACGCATTCTCTACGTTCTCGCATTGGCCCGAGTCCGCAGTACCTCCATGATGACAGCGTGCGTTCCATGGCGGACGTGCGCATTTTGCGATGTACTGCACGAGTGCAGTCGTGAATCCCCAGAGCTCGCGCGAGCCTTGCGCGAGATCCTCCAGACCCTCGCAACACATCCTGCGAGAGCTTTGAGCACCCGTAGAGTCGGAGAGACGGAGGGAGTGAGAGGGGGTGCTGGAGGCTGGGATGGGGGGGGTCAAAAGAGTCCTGCCACTGGGAAGGACATTGTGCGTAGTCGGCGCATGCAGTGCTCGTCTCCATCGTTGGTGTATCCAGTGAGGGAGGCGAGGGAGTCCAGGCCGGCCTCTCCTTGGGGGCGGGGGGGGGGCAGGCGGTTTGGTCGGGAAGCACCGCGGCGACGATGCCGAGGCGGGCGAGGCGGGCGAGGCGGTGGGCGGGTCCGGCCCCCGCACGAGGGGTCGGCCCCCGGGCGGGCGGGCGGGGGGGGGGGAAGCAGCGCCCCTCCCGCGCGGCGGCGCAGATGGCCTCCGCCGCCCGAGCGCCAGCCCAGCCGAGCGCCGCGGAGAGGGCGGCGAGAGCGAGGCAGCGGGGCGGGGCACTGCCGCGGCGGCGAGAGCGGGCGAGCTCCCCCGCCCCGGCGCGCGCGCGCGCTGCGCCGCGCGGCGGGCGGCCCCGCCCGGGTTGCAGCCGCCATGACTGGCGGGAAGCGGCCTCGCGGGCGGGCCGCGGGCAGGGCGTGCCGGTCGGCGGCGGCTTGGCAGCGGTGCCTGGCAGCGGCTCGGCAGCGGTGCTTGGCTGCAGCGGCGGCAGCGGCGCATTGCGGCAGCAGCGCGTTGCGAGTGTTGCGGCGCTGGCGCCCTCTCCGCCGCTCCGGTTCCGGCTCAGGCTCTTCTCTTTTGCATTGTCGTCATGAGGAGGAGTAGGAGGAGGAGGAAGCAGAAGAAATTGAGCAGGAGGAGCAGGAGGAGGAGGAGGAGGAGGGGGAGGAGGTGGAGAAGGAAACATATTGTTGGGAGGACGCCGACGCGAACGATGAGGAGTAGGAGCACGACGGCGATCAGCTCTTACCATCCGCATGAGGTCTTCAAGAGAGTGGTCGAGGACAGCATGTGCCTCCAGAGTCCCTCCCGATGGGAGCCAGGGTAGGGAAGCGTTGACGACAGTCTGGCCCGTGGTGGCTGCAGGGAGCTTGAACGAAGGCCCACGCAGTCCTCCTCCCCTGAGAGGAGGCCTTGCGCAAGCCGCTCCAGGGCTTTCGCGCCATGCGCCGTGGGGTGCCTACACACTGAACGTCTTCAGCTGCTTCAAGCAGTTGGGGAATCGGGGCGGTCCGGGCCCCGCTGGCACCTCCCCTTTTGTCTCCCCCCCTTCCTCCCATCATGCGTGGGTGACCAGAGTGGGCTCGAAGGGGATTCCACATCCCACCAGCACGCCAGACTACCTTGGCTACTGACGGCGGCATCTTCTTGGGAGGTGGCGAAGCCCATTTCGGTTGGGCGCCAGCGAATAAAAGGAAGAGGGATGGGGAACGCTGATCTGTGGTTACTGATTGCGCGGAATGTCCACCGTCAGCCTGCAAGTGGAACTCGGGGAAACTCTGATGCTCTAACCCAGGTGGTTCTGGACTCTCTGGCGGCAGCGGGAAGAGCCAGTTCGAGAAATCGCCGAGCGCGTTCCACTACTCTGCAAATTGCCTACTCGCAAACGTCCCCAAAAACACCTGTCTGCTTTGACGTAACTTATCGTGGATCCCCCGGCGGGGGATCCAGGCCATTTGCGAGCAGTTATTTGGCGAGTAGTGAAACGCGCTCGTCGAAGAAAGGACCACGAGCAGCACGCAAGCGTGCGGGAGGGGATGGCGGAGCAGCCCACGCTGCAGCAGGAGCTGGGTGGGGGCAGCGGGCCGGCAGGCGGCGGAAGCGCGGGGGTCCTGCGGCAGGGAGTGGAGCAGCGGCTCGCTCAAGGGCTCGCCCACGACGTGCATGCGGGCGTGGCAGCGCGAGGTGCGCGGCCCTGCGCCAGAGCGCGCTGCCAGAGGCGGCGCGCAGAGGGCAGTGAGCGCCGGCGGCCTCTGGAGCAGCTGGCGCCTGCTGGAGTCCCCACTCCCAGCGTCGGGCGAGGAGGGATCACAGAGGGGGGGGGCGGAGGATGGGGACGGAGGAGGAAGAGGAGAATCATCGAGGGAGGAAGTAGCACCCTGGCCTCCATACAAGGCGCTTGCTGAACAGTCCCGAGCATTTACCAAGCAGTCGGTCCATGCTCGATTCCTTCTGTAGCTGCGCTAATTGGTTCCGCTGGTAGGGGTGCTCATTCTGAGGATATTGCTTCTGCCTCTCTTAGAGAAGGAGGAGGACGGAGGAGGACGGATGGGGAGGAGGGGTAGGGGGAGGAGGCGTGCACCACAGAGGAGAAATGCCGCGCAGCGTCGCGCCTGCTCTCTCCAAGAGGCCTGCACCAGACTTGGCAGGATGCTCCGCAGGGTCTGCGCGGCGCTGAGTGGCGGAACGAAGTGCGGAGCCCGACCAATGCTTGCTTGCCCCGCTGCGGCGGAGGAGGACCTCGAGGTTGAGGACGGGGGTACCTTGTAAAAACATTGCGTCACAGTGCAGCGTTCAGTGATTTTCCATCCAAGGGTCCAGTGCAGCGTCCATCCAAACTTTCCAAGGATTTTGAATCGCGGCGGAATCGGAGTCAGATTTGCCAGCCGATGGCATGGGTCAGAGAGTCATATTGAGTTGGAGAGGAATGTGTGATTGATTTTCCAGTGTCAGAATGGATTGTGAATCGCGGCGAAATTGGATTCAGATTCGCCCGAGGTCTGCCAGGGCAGAAGAAGGAATACTAAGTTGGAGAGGAATGTGTAATTGAATTTCCAGAGTTAAAAAGGATTCAGACTCGCGGCGAAAATAGAATCAGACTCGCCCGAGGATTGCCAGGGCTGGGAAGAAATATTATGTTGGAGGGGACTGTGTAAAATTCACTTTCAAATTCAAATTCTCATCCAACACACTAAGTATCGGTGGCCCTGGCAATCCTCTGGCAATTGTCATTCTAATGTATCTATGAGTCAGAATCCCTTCTTATTCTGGATATTAAATTGCAGATGTCCCTCCAATTCAAGATTTCTCTCTTGGCCCGGGCATCCTTGGCACATCTGAGTCCAATCCCGCCGCGATTCGGAATCCCTTCTCACTCCGGTAATACAGATGCAAATTCCTGTCCAATTCAATCGTTCTTGCTGGCCCTGGTAATCCTCTGGCAATTCTGAGTCCACTTCCGCCGCGAGCCCGAACCCTTTCTAATCATGGAAATTGGATTGCAAATTCATCTTCAGCTTCATATTTTTCTGGCCCCGGCATCGTCTTGGCAAATATGGGTCCAATCCCGCCGCGATTCGGAATCCTTGCTAACTCTGGAAATTTCATTGCATTTTCTTCTCCAACTCAATAGTTCTCGCGGGCCCTGGCAATCCTCTGGCAATTCTAGATGCTTCGTGTAACCCCACCAGCCCATCCAGAAACGATGCCCAGAGGAATTGCCTCGATCAGGGAAGTGGGCAGCACACAGAAGAAGGGTCCCCCAGTGGAGGCCTCTTGGAGCGCCTTGGGGGCCTCGTGGCGGTCCCGAGCGCCTCTTAGAGCGTGTTGGGTGCCTCGGATAGCCTCTTGGGGCCTCTTGGGAGTCTCTTGGGAGCCTCTTGGAGGCCTCTTGGGCGCCTATTGGGGCCTCCTGGGTCCTACTGGGCGCCTCTCGGGGCCCTTTTGAAGCGCTCTTGGGAGCCTTGGGAGCGCTCTTGGGGCCATCTTGGAGGACATCGATCAAACAAGAGGGGGGGCATCAATTAGTGTTGCCCCTCGGGAGCCCAAAAAGTCGCCTCTTGGCGCGCTCCAGGGGCGCTCTCGCAGCGCATTTTGGGCGCTCTTGGGGCCGTCTTGGGGCTCTCTTGAGCCTCTCTTGGACCCCTCTTGGGCCATCCTGGAGCCATCTAGAGGACTCGGATGGCCATTGGAAGCGAATTGGCGAGAAAGCCAAAAACATTGATTGTCCTATGGTTTTGGACGGATTTTGGCTTCTTCTGGGCCTCATGGGGGAGCTCTTTGGCCACTTGGAGCGGTCTTGGGGCCTCTTGGAGCATCGTTGGAGCCATCTTGAGGCATCTTGGGATATCTTGAGCCATCTTGGAGGTCATCTTGGGCTCTCCCAGGCGGCCTTGGAGTCATCTTAATCAGTGCCCCCCCAGGAGGCCAACAAGTGGCCAAAACCTCAGTAAACATCAATGATGTGGGCATTCTCGCCGAGGCCTCTTAGAGAGTCTTGGGTGCCACTGGGGGGCCTCTTGGGACCTCTTGGGAGTCTCTTGGGGGCCTCTTGGGGGCATCCTGGGGGCCTCTTGGGGGGCCTCTTGGGGCCTCTTGGCCACCTCTTGTGGCCCTCTCTAGGCACACTTGGGAGCCTTGGGAGCGCTCTTGGGGCCATCTTGGAGGAGATCGATCAACGAGAGGGGGGTCCCTAATTTGCGGGCCCCCCCCCCCCCCCTCTTGGGGCCGTCTTGGGGCTCTCTTGAGCCTCTCTTGGACCCCTCTTGGGCCATCCTGGAGCCATCTAGAGGACTCGGATGGCCATTGGAAGCGAATTGGCGAGAAAGCCAAAAACATTGATTGTCCTATGGTTTTGGACGGATTTTGGCTTCTTCTGGGCCTCATGGGGGAGCTCTTTGGCCACTTGGAGCGGTCTTGGGGCCTCTTGGAGCATCGTTGGAGCCATCTTGAGGCATCTTGGGATATCTTGAGCCATCTTGGAGGTCATCTTGGGCTCTCCCAGGCGGCCTTGGAGTCATCTTAATCAGTGCCCCCCCAGGAGGCCAACAAGTGGCCAAAACCTCAGTAAACATCAATGATGTGGGCATTCTCGCCGAGGCCTCTTAGAGAGTCTTGGGTGCCACTGGGGGGCCTCTTGGGACCTCTTGGGAGTCTCTTGGGGGCCTCTTGGGGGCATCCTGGGGGCCTCTTGGGGGGCCTCTTGGGGCCTCTTGGCCACCTCTTGTGGCCCTCTCTAGGCACACTTGGGAGCCTTGGGAGCGCTCTTGGGGCCATCTTGGAGGAGATCGATCAACGTGTGGGGGGTCCCTAATTTGCCCCCCCCCCCCCCCCGGAGGCCAAAATGGTGCCAAAACCTTAGTATAATCAATGGTTATGGCATCCTCGCCGAGGCCGTTTTGGACGCTCCAAATACCCGCGGAACCCCCCGTCCAGGTCCAGGGAAGGGGGTAGGGGGAGGGGTTAACCCCTCCCCGAAGGGGAAGTGGGAGGAGTGGAAGAGGAAGCTCCCTAAACCCCCGTACGCCCTAAAGGGCTGGTGGGATTCTGCTTCAAATTTATCGACGAGTCAGAATCTTTCCTACCTCTGGACATTGAATTGCAATTTCCTTATCCATGCAGTATTTCCGTTTGGCCCGGGCATCCTCTGGCACATCAGATTCCAATCCCGCCGCGATTCGGAATCTTTTCTAACTCTGGCAATTCAAATGCACATCCCTCTCCAACTCAATAGTCCTCGCTGGCCCTGGCAATCATCTGGCAGTCCTCTGGTAATCGTGAGTCCAATTCCGCCGCGATTCCGAATCCTCTCTAATCCGGGAAATTGAATTGCAAATGCTTCTCCAGCTCAAGTTTCCTCTCTGGCCTCGGCATCCTCTGGCAAAGCTGAGTCCAGTCCCGCCGCGATCCGAAAACCTTTCTAACTCTGGTAATTCGAATGCAGTCTCCTCTCCAACTCACTAGTTATCGCTGGCCCTGGCAATCCTCTGGCAATTATCATTCGTATTCCTCTACGGCTCGGAGTTCATTCCAATTACAGCATTGTCGCGGAGAGTAATTATTGATTGTAACCTTTACATTGCAGTCACAACATTGATCGCTCGACAGACTCCTAATGTGTTAACACATGTCAGGATGACCATGGTGATGGCAACGGTGATGATGCTGCTTATGATGATGATGATGATGGTGATGATGATGATGATGATGATGATGATGATGATGATGATGATGATGATGATGATGATGATGATGATGATGATGACTAGCCGGCCGCTCTGCGGTTGATCGGGAGTTTCTGTATATAGAAGAAGGTGCGTGCGCTTGTTGGCGAGGGTGAGGATGAGGTTCCTCCTCCTCCTCCTCCTCCTCCTCCTCCTCCTCCTCCTCCATCCTTCTCTTGCCTCCGTCTGTCCTCCTCCACCCCGCAGCTCCATCATCCTCCTCCTCCTCCTCCTCCTCCTCCTCCTCCTCCTCCTCCTCCTCCTCCTCCTCCTCCTCCTCCTCATTCCTCCTCTGGGCACCTCCCCCGGGGCGCGGATCCACCGGATCTGTCCGGATCTGTCCGGAAACGGTGCCGGAGGCCGCTCTGGGCTCCTCTGGGCACCTCCCCCGGGGCCGGTTTTGTGAGGATGTCTCAAGCGAGGGCGCCGGTTTGGGATTCGTCACCGGATCCAGCGGATCCACCGGATCCAGCGGATCTGTCCGGAAACGGTGCCGGAGGCCGCTCTGGGCTCCTCTGGGCACCTCCCCCGGGGCCGGTTTTGTGAGGATGTCTCAAGCGAGGGCGCCGGTTTGGGATTCGTCGGATCCCGGATCCAGCGGATCCACCGGATCTGTCCGGAAACGGTGCCGGAGGCCGCTCTGGGCTCCTCTGGGCACCTCCCCCGGGGCCGGTTTTGTAAGGATGTCTCAAGCGAGGGCGCCGGTTTGGGATTCGTCACCGGATCCAGCGGATCCACCGGATCTGTCCGGAAACGGTGCCGGAGGCCGCTCTGGGCTCCTCTGGGCACCTCCCCCGGGGCCGGTTTTGTGAGGATGTCTCAAGCGAGGGCGCCGGTTTGGGATTCGTCGGATCACCGGATCCAGCGGATCTGTCCGGAAACGGTGCCGGAGGCCGCTCTGGGCTCCTCTGGGCACCTCCCCCGGGGCCGGTTTTGTGAGGATGTCTCAAGCGAGGGCGCCGGTTTGGGATTCGTCACCGGATCCACCGGATCTGTCCGGAAACGGTGCCGGAGGCCGCTCTGGGCTCCTCTGGGCACCTCCCCCGGGGCCGGTTTTGTGAGGATGTCTCAAGCGAGGGCGCCGGTTTGGGATTCGTCACCGGATCCAGCGGATCCACCGGATCTGTCCGGAAATGGTGCCGGAGGCCGCTCTGCTTGGCGCTGATTCAACCGAGTGCGCTTCCAGTGCGCTTCGTCATTGCGCGTGCTGAATAGAAGTTCGAGGTTTGCTTCCCCTTCCCGTGCCACCCTCGGGCTGGCTTCTCCTTCCTGCCTCGTTTTCTACTTGATTCGTTATTCTACCTCGTAGTCGTGGGGCGCGTCCTTCTGCTTCGCGATCGCGGGGCGCTTTGCTCTTCTGCTTCGCAGTCGTGCTGCGTCCGGTTTTCAGCGCCCGCCGCCGCGCGGATGCTACCCTCAAATTGATTCCTGGTTGCTGCTGTTAGGGTGTGCCGGCCCATTCGATATCGCATGCTTCTGAGAAGCTTGCGGGGAATTTCTGCCTGGCGCCCCCTCTTCGCAAGGGGTTCAACGGATTCCTGCCCACTGTTCATGACGACCTGTTTGCGCAGTGTTTCCGAGGACATGTTTCCCCAACGCGAGTCCGACTCCAGGGCCATTGCAGATTTTCGAGGCCGCGCCTGTGAACCCCGTTCTGGGTGCCACGTGTTCCCCCCTCCCTCCCTTTCTCTGCCCTGCTTACCCTGTCTCGGCAAGACGAAGTTCAATCCAATTTTTGTTACAATTCCGTGCGATACCGACAGTTGTCGCTCGAGGGTGTCATTTTCGCATCAAGTCCCTCGTCGTCCTCTTCCTCCTCCTCCTCCTCCTCCCCCCCCTCCATTCCTCTCCTCCTTCCCCCGCGTAGGGTTGACATGCATAACGCAAGGGCCGTTGACCGAATGCTTGCCCCGAGGGCTGCTCACTAAATGTTTGCCCCTGCGCGTGTACCATATGCTTTCATCGCGTGGTAGGGTGAGCGAGCTGGGGGTTCCATCGCGCTGTCCGCCCCCATCTTCCCCCACCAAAAAACAGCCATGCGCGAGTGCCCCTACGCGCATGTTGCCGGGAAGTTGCGCTGACTGCTGCCCCGTTGTCGTCGTCGTCGTCGTCGTCGTCGTCGTCGTCGTCGTCGTCGTCGTCGTCGTCCGCCCCCGTCGGCCAAAACCCGATTGAAATGGGACCCTGGAACCCTCCCGGGGCCCGAGCGCACCAGTTTTCCGCGCCGCGTCCGGCCGTGGCGACGAGGAGAGCCACCAGGGGCCAGAGGATCTCGGTCTTCGAGGCTTGAGGCTCGAACCTGGACGTGAACGCCGACCCGACCCAGTCGGTTATCGGGCCATAATTCGGTCTCGGGGACTCTGGTGGCCGTTCGGCATGACTCCGGCACCCCCGGGGCGCAGTTTGTCGTTCCGGATTGATTTCTGACGGTCTTGGGCCCCGAAAGTGGCCTCCACAGGCTACGACGCCGGAAACCCGCCTCGGACTTCGAACCTCAGGGGTCGACGAAAATAGCTGGCGTCATCGGAGACGCGGCCATCTCGTCCACCACAGCGGCGGCAGCCCAACTCCACGGGTTTCAGGCGGCGGGCGTGAGCGCGGCCCTCCCGAGCTCAGCCCACGCGCCGCTTCCGCGCAGGCGTCTTCGTAGGATTTGAGGCGTCGTCGGCGCTGGGAACGGAAGGGGAGGTTCGAACCTCGAGGATCCAGGTTTGATGAGTTTTTTGTCGTTTTACGCCTCTGGACGCCGCTGTCGGGCCCCGGGATCGTCGAAAATCGATCCAGGGTGAAAAACTGCTTCGGAGGGGGCCCTGGGAAGGGCCCAGGGGCCGATTTTAATTTGATTTCGGTCATCCTGGGGGGGGGAGGGGGAGGACGACGACGAGGACGAGGAGGACGAGGAAGACGAGGAGGGCGAGGGTTGGAAATGACGGGGCGCCCCCGTAAGTTGACCCGGTTCGTTCGAATGTGTTTCGCAGATATTATTGGGAATCTCGTTCAAATGAAACTCCATCCCTCCATCCCTCCAGGCTCCGCCGGAGGCGCCCGGAGAAGAATATTTTCAAATTGCGGCCGTGCCCCCAAATTTGAAGCATGCCCCTTTGCGTCGCCCGGGGCCCCCCAGGAATCCCAGGGGCCCAGACGGATTCTGTTGGTTTGTGGAGGATCTTTCGAACCCTCCATCCTGGAGGATTCCTTCATGGGCGCTCTCTTGGGGCCGCTTCCAATCAGCGGATGGCACCTCCAACGACGCGCATACGCGCGCGCGCGTGGCGCGTGCTCACTACTGATGAAGGGCCCCCCCCGACGGGATCTCCCAAGTGCGGCGGCAGCGGGCCCGTCGTGGACAAATGCGCAAAAACGATTTGTCGTCGCACGGGCCATTTTTAAATCGGTCAAATGAGCTGTGCGATGTGCGATATGCTCGCCGTGGACAGCTCAGTTCAAGCACGCGCGGCACGCAATATTTTTGGTGCGACGGCGACGGGGGGGGGGGGCACACACATGCGCAGCACAAATCACGCAGGTTGGCTAACGGTGCGACAGCGACCGGCGGGGCCGCGACAGATGGACCTTCCACTTGTTTCCGAAACTCTCCGCGCGGTGCGACGGCGACGGGGGGGGGGGCAGACAGATGCCCTGTACATAGAATGTTTGAATTCAGTTTGTGGAATTACATGTCGACTGTTCTAGTGCGGACAATGCAAAAACTCTGTCGCGCGCGCGCTTCTGACTTTTGCATTGCCCACACTAGACAAGTGGACGCGTCCGTCGGCCTCGTCAAAAAGCCACAGGCATTTTGAATTCAGTTTTTGGAAATCATTGTGGACAATACAGAACTCTGTCGCGCGCGCGCGTCTGAGTTCTGTATTGTCCACACTAGAAAAATCGTCGCGTCCGTCGGCCTCCTTAGAGAGCCACAGAAATTTTGAATTCATTTTTTTCGGAATTACATGTCGATTATGCTTATGTGGACAATGCAGAACTCTGTCGCGCGCGCGCGCGTCTGAGTTCTGTATTGTCCACAATAGAAGAGTCGACGCGTCCGTCGGCCTCCTTAAAGAGCCACAGAAATTTTGAATTCAGTTTTTGGGATCACATGCCGATTTTGCGATTGTGGACAATACAGAACTCTGTCGCGCGCGCGCGCGTCTGAGTTCTGTATTGTCCACACTAGAAAAGTCGACGCGTCCGCCGGCCTCCTTGAAGAGCCACAGAAATTTTGAATTCTGTTTTTGGCTTTACATGTCACCTAGTCTATTGTGGACAGTACAGAACTCTCGCGCGCGCGTCTGAGTTCTGCATTGTCCACACTAGAAAAGTCTACGCGTCCGTCCGCCCCCTTAGAGAACCACAGAAATTTTGAATTCAGCGTTTGGAAATACATGTCGACTATGCTAATGTGGACGATTCAGAAGTCTGTCGCGCGCGCGCGTCTGAGTTCTGTACTGTCCAGAATAGAAGAGTCGACGCGTCCGTCGGCCTCCTGGAAGAGCCACAGAAAGTTTGAATTCAGTTTTTGGAATTACATGTCGACCATGCTAATGGGGACAATACAAGAACTCTGTCGCGCGCGCGCGCGTCGGAGTTCTGCATTGCCCACGCTAGAAAAGTCGATGCGTCCGCCGGCCTCCTCAAAGAGCCACATAAATTTTGAATTCTGTTTTTGGAGATACATGTCACCTGGTCTATTGTGAACAATACAGAACTCTGTCGCGCGCGCGCGCGTCTGAGCTCTGTATTGTCCGCAACAGAAAAGTCGACGCGTCCGTCGGCCTCTTTAAAGAGCCACATAAATTTTGAATTCTGTTTTTGGAATTACATGTCGACTGTGCTATTGTGGAGAATTCAGAACTCTGTCGCGCGCGCGCGCGCGTCTGAGTTATACACACTAGAAAAGTCGACGCGCCCGCCGGCCTCCTCAAAGAGCCACCGAATTTTTGAATTTAATTTTTGGAATTACATGCAGACTTTTATATTCTGGACAACAAAGGACTCTGTCGCGCGCGCGCGCGCGCGTCTGAGTTCTGTATTGTCCACGCTCGTAATGCGGACGCGTTCGTCGGCCTCCTTCAAGAGCCACAGAAATTTTGAACTCAGTTTTTGGAGATTCATGTCACCTATCTTATTGTGGACAATACAGAGCTCTGTCTCGCGCGCGCGTCTGAGTTCTGTATTGCCCACAATAGAAAAGTCGACGCGTCCGTCGGCCTCCTCATAGAGCCACGGGAATTTGGAATTCTTTTTTGAAAGCACATGTCAACTGTGCGAATGTGGACTATACAGAACTCTGTCGCGCGCGTCTGAGTTCTGCATTGTCCACACTAGAAAAGTCGACGCGACCGCCGGCCTCCTCAAAGAGCCACAGAATTTTTGAATTCAGTTTTTGGAATCACATGTCGGCTTTTATACTGTGGACAATACAGAACTCTGTCGCGCGAGCGTCTGAATTCTGTAGCGTCCTCACTAGAAATGCGGGCGCGTCCGTCGGCCTCCTTAAAGAGCCACAACACATTTTGAATTCAGGTTTTGGAATCACATGTCGACTTTGCTATTGTGGACAATACAGAACTCTGTCGCGCGCGCGCGCGTCTGAGTTCTGTATTGTCCACACTAGAATGGTGAACGCGTCCGTCGGCCTCCTCAAAGAGCCACCGGAATTTGGAATTCTTTTTTGAAAGCACATGTCGATTTTTCCATTGTGCACAATACAGAACTCTGTCGCGCGCGCGCGTCTGAGTCCTGTATTGTCGACACTAGAAAGAGGTGGACGCGTCCGTCGGCCTCTTCAAAGAGCCGCCGAACTTCTGAATTCAGTTTTTGAAATCGCGTCGACTTTCCTAATGTGGACTATACAGAACTCTGCCGCGCGCGCGTCTGAGTTCTGTATGGTCCACACTAGATAAGTCGACGCGTCCGTCGGCCTCCTTAAAGAGCCACAGAATTTTTGAATTCAGTTTGGGAATTACATGTCGACTATGCTAATGTGGACAATACAGAACTCTGTCGCGCGCGCGCGTCTGAGTTCTGTATTGTCCACAATAGAAGAGTCGACGCGTCCGTCGGCCTCCTTAAAGAGCCACAGAAAGTTTGAATTCTGTTCTTGCAATCACAAGTCGACTATGCGAATGTGGACAATACAGAACTCTGTCGCGCGCTTCTGAGTTCTGTATTGTCCACACTAGCTATGTGGACGCGTCCGCCGGCCTCCTCAAAGAGCCACAGAATTTTTGAATTCTGTTTTTGGAGATACATGGCACTTATTTTATCGTGGACTATACAGAACTCTGTCGCGCGCGCGCGCGTCTGAGTTCTGCATTTTCCACAATAGAAAACACGACGCTTCCGTCGGCGTCCTTAAATGGCCACGGACATTTTGAATTCCGTTTTTGGAATTACATGTCGACTGCTTCTGTTGTGGACAATACAGAACTCTGTCGCGCGCGCGCGCGTCTGAGTTCTGTACTGTCCACAACAGAAAACACGACGCGTCCGTCGGCCTCCTTCAAGGGCCGCAAAAAAATTGAATTCAGGTTTTGGAATCACATGTCGACTTTGCTAGTGAGGACAAGACAGAACTCTGTCGCGCGCGCGCGTCTGAGTTCTGCCTTGTCTACACTAGAACAATTGACGCGTCCGTCGGCCTCTTTAAAGAGCCACAGAAATTTTGAATTCAGTTTTTGGGATCACATGTCGATTTTGCTACTGTGGACAATACAGAACTCTGTCGCGCGCGCGCGCGTCTGAGTTCTGTATTGTCCACACTAGAATGGTGAACGCGTCCGTTTGCCTCCTTAGAAGGCCACAGAAATTTTGAATTCAGTTCTCGCAATCGCATGTCGACGATGATAATGTGGACAATACAGAACTCTGTCGCGCGCGCGCGTCTGCGTCCTGTATTGTCCACACTAGAAAGAGGTGGACGCGTCCGTCGGCCTCCTTAAAGACCCACAGAATTGTTTAATTCTGTTTTTGGAATTACATGTCGACTTTGCTTTTGTGGACAATACAGAACTCTGTCGCGCGAGCGCGCGTCTGAGTTTTACTCACAATAGAAAAGTCGACGCGCCCGTCGGCCACTCTAAAGGGCCATAGAAATTTTGGATTCAGTTCTTGGAACCACATGTCGACTATTATATTCTGGACAACACAAGACTCTGTCGCGCGCGCGCGCGTCTGAGTTCTGTATTGTCCACACTCGAAATGTGGACGCGTCCGTCGGCCTCCTTAAAGAGCCACTGAAGTTTTGAATTCAGTCTTTGGAAATGCATGTCACCTATTCTATTGTGGACAATACAGAACTCTGTCGCGCGCGCGCGTCTGAGTTCTGTATTGTCCACGCCAGAAAAGTCGACGCGTCCGTCGGCCTCCTTAAAAAGCCACAGAAATGTTTATTTCAATTTGTGGGATTCCATGCAATTTTGGCGAATGTGGACAGACAATACAGAACTCTGTCGCACGCGCACGCATCTGAGTCATATAACGTACACATTAAGAAAAGTCGACGCGTCCGTCGGCTTTTTTAAAAGAGCAACAACATTTTGAATTCAGTGTTTGGAATTACATGTCGACGATGCTAGTGTGGCCGAAGCTTTTATGCTTCGTCGGTAAATTCAAAGTGACCCTATACTTTCAAGCCCCAGGCCGGTCCCAGAATAATGAGGTTGTATTTAGTGTTGTTTCACAACACTTTGAAATGCTTGGGTAAGTTCAGGGTAACCCTGGCATTACGCCGAAAACCAGAGAAGAAGTAGCTAATCGATAGGGTTGAACAGCAGCGCCCCGTCATGGAAGGAGGAGGAGGAGGAGGAGGAGGAGGAGGGAAGAAGACTTCGAGATTCGAGGCAGTTGTTTGTCGTTTTCGGCCCCCTGGGGCCGCTTCCAGACCCCGGAGCCGTCACAAAATGACCCGGGATGGAAAAGTGTGTCCCGGGGGTGCGGGAATCGTCCCGAGCGGCCGCCGGAGGCCCGAGCCATGGCCAGAAAACCGACCGGGGAGGAGAGGAGGGAGGGGACAGATGGACGGAGAGGCCGGAGTGATGGGGGATGAGGGGAGGGGAGGGCGGAAAGAGGGACAGAGTGGTGGACGGGCGTGGCCACACTGGCCGCCCTCAACCGCCAGAAGTTCGTAAGCTGTCGTCGTCGTCTCGTCGTCTCGTCGTCGTCGTCGTCGTCGTCTTCGTGAGCTGTCGTCGTCGTCGTGAGCTGCCCCCGTTGCGTCGTCGTCGTCGTCGTCGTGGAGCCCTCCCAGGCCGACTTGCACCGATTCCGTGACATTGTAGTTCCCTCTTGGGTCCTTCCCAGGCCGTCTTGCACCGACTCCGTGATATTTGGACGCCCTCTTGGAGCCGAGCCCTCCCAGGCCGTCTTGCACCCACTCCGTGACATTCGAACTCCCTCTTGGAGCCCTCCCAGGCCGTCTTGAAGAGGCCCGAGGGCCCCAAGAAGATGGCCCCAAGGAAGGCGTGCAATTGCACGCCGCACTTGGGGCCTCTGGAATTCACTTGGGGCATCCTTGGGGCCGTCCTGGAGCCCTCCCAGGCCGTCTTGGAGGGGGCCGAGGCCTCCAAGAGTGCCCCAAGAGGGCTCCAAGAGGGCCCCCGACAGGGCCCGAAGCGGGCCCCCAGGAAAGGCCCAAGATGGCCACGGGGGGGATACGTAGCACCCCGCAATTGCGGATAACAGTGAGGGCGCGGGCAGGCGGGCGCAGCGCCTGCGACCCACCCGCGACCCACCCGCCTCGCGACCCGCCCGCGACACATCGGCCCCTATGACATAAAAGAAATGGCCCTTCCCAGGCCCCGTCGACCCTCCTGGACCCTTCCCAGGGCCGTCGGAGGGGCCCAAGAGAGCCCCATAACGGTTCCAAGAAACTCCCAAGAGCGTTTACGCGAAGCCTCTCTCGCGTGACCGATCTCGGGGCCCTCTTGGGGGCCTCTTGGGGCCCTCTTGGAGCCCCTTGGAGCCCTCTCGGGGCCCTTTTGGACCCTTCCCGGGGCCTTCGGAAGGGCCCAAGAGAACCCCAAGACGGCTCCAAGAGGGGCCCAATATAGCCCCAAGCAGGTTCCGAGAGAGCCCCCAGAGGGCTCTTATCGCGCATGTCGTGCGCATGTCGTGGACATGGGGCCCAGAACGACGACGACATGCACACGACATGCGCTCTTGGGCCCTTCTTGGGACCCTCTTAGGGCCCTCTTAGAGCGCTCTTGGGGCCTTCTTGGCCCCTTCCCAGGGCCCTCGGAAGGGCCCAGGAGGGCCCCAAGACGGCCCCAAGAGGTCCCCAAGAGCGGTCACGCGACGCCTTTGTCGCGTGACCGATCTCGAGGCCCTCATGGGAGCCTCTTGGGGCCCTCTTCGAGCTTCTTGGAACCCGCTCGGGGCCTTTTGGGACCCTTCCCGGGGCCGTCAGAGGGGCCCAAGAGGGCCCCAGGACGGCTCCAAGAGGCCCCCAAGAGGGCCCCAAACCAATTCTATGCCATAGAGTTGGTCTGGGGCCCTCTTGGGATTCTCTTGGGGCCATCTTGGAAACGTCTTGGGGCCCTCTTGGGCTCTTCCCAGGGCCTTGGCCATGTCCAACTCGGAGTTGGACATGGGCCCTCTTAGAACCGTCTTGGGGTCCTCTTGGAAACGTATTGGAATGTGGTGTGAGGTGTGTAGCGCGTGCACCCCATGTGGTGCAATATATGTGCTGTAACCTTAGTGGTGCGTGCAACCTCTGTGGTGCAATCTATATGGTTCAAGCTATGTGGTGCGTGCATTCTCTGTGATGCAATCTATTTGGTGTAAGCTATGTGGTGCGTGCACTCTATGCGGTCCAATATATGTGGTGTAAGCTACGTGGCGCGTGCAATATGCGTGGTGTAATATATGTGGTATAGGCTACGTGGTGCGTGCAACCTCTGTGGTGCAATCTATGTGGTGTAGGCTTTGTGGTGCGGGCAATCTCTGTGGTGCAATATCTGTGCTGCAAGCTATGTGGTGCGTGCACTTCATGTGGTGCAATCTATGAGTGCAAGCTATGTGGTGCGTGCACTCTCTGTTGTGCAATATATGTGGTAAGCGCTATGTGCTGCGTGTAATCGTTGTGGTGAAAAATATGTGGTGTAAGCTATGTGGTGCATGCAATATCTGTGGTGTAAGCTATGTGCTCCGTGCACTCTATGTGGTGCAATAGATGTGGTGTACGTTAAGTAACGCGTACAATATTTGTGGTGCAAACTATGTGGTGTAAGATACGTGGTTCGTGCACCCTATGTTGTGCAATCTATGTGGTGTAGGCTTTGTGGTGCGTGCAATCTCTGTCGTGCAATCTGCGTGGTGTAAGCTACATCGTGCGTGCGCTCTATGCGGTGCAATCGATGTGGTGTAAGCTAAGTGATGCAATCTATGTGGTGCACGATACGTGGTGGAAGCTATGTGGTGTAATATCCGCGGTTCAATATATGTGGTGTAAGCTATGTGATGCAGACTATGTGGTGCAGTCTATGTGGTGCAGTCTACGTGGTGCATATATATATATATATATATATATATATATGTATATATACATGTGGCACAAGATATGTGGTAAAACCTATGTGGTGCAATCCATGTGGCGCAATATCTGTGGTGCACTCTACGCGGTGTACGCTATGTGGTGCATTCTATGTGGGGCAATCTATGTGGTGCAACCTATGTGGTGCCATCTATGTGGGCAAGCTATGTGGGCAAGTCTATGTCGTGCAATCTCTGTGGGCGGCGACGATGTGGCGACGGAGCGGCGACGGCCGGCCTGGAGCCGCCACACCGACGCACAGGCCCAGGCAACCGGCGGCGACGGGGCGGCGACGGCCGGCACGGAACCGCAAGGCCGGCACACCGGCCCAGACGACGGGCGGCGACGAGGCGGCGACGGGGCGGCGACGGCCGGCAGGGAGCCGCCAGACCGGCCCACAGGCCCAGTTCCTTAGAACAGAAGTAAGAACCCCTAAGTGCAAGCACTGCGTGAGGAAATAGGGTGAATGGCCGGGAAGTGGAGGGTGCGAAACAGGGCAAGAAAGAGACGGAGAGCGGGCTGGGTTGATGTCCGCCAGGTCATGCCAAAGCGCACTTGTTCGATTCAGCGGCCCAAGCAAGCCAACCACGTCGATTGAAAAAAAATGGCGTCGCTAGAGCAGGGGGGCGGCCCCCCCGCCGTAGCGACACTCAGGTCCGGTGCTGAGTGTCGCTCGGCCCTCCCGCGCTGCAGTGTGGACTCCCCTCTCATCTTCCCTCGCCATTGGGTGTCGCGCCAACACTGCAACAGGGAAGGGCCGAGCGACACTCAGTACCGGACCGGAGTGTCGCTACGGTGGGGGGGCAGCCCCCCCGCTCCAGCGACACGTCATCGCTCTTGCTGGCCATCCTGGAGCGCTGAATCAAGCGAATGCGCCCGCCTATCGGCGCAGCTGCGCAATGGCCCACAATCGCCCTACTGGCGCGAATGCGCCGTGTCAGCGCTAGCGAATGCAGCGACTGATTCCAGCGAGTGCGCTTACGGCGTGGCTAGCGACACACCGGCCCGGGCCGGTGTGTCGCTAGCCACGCCGCAAGCGCACTCGCTGGAGGCAGCGCGGCGCTGATTCCAGCGAGTGCGCTTGCGGCGTGGCTAGCGACACACCGGCCCGGGCTGGTGTGTCGCTAGCCACGCCGTAAGCGCACTCGCTGGAGGCAGCGCGGCGCTGATTCCAGCGAGTGCGCTTTGCGTGGCTAGCGACACACCGGCCCGGGCCGGTGTGTCGCTAGCCACGCGTAAGCGCACTCGCTGGAGGCAGCGCGGCGCTGATTCCAGCGAGTGCGCTTACGGCGTGGCTAGCGACACCGGCCCGGGCGTCGTGTGTCGCTAGCCACGCCGTAACGGGCCGGTGTGTCGCTAGCCACGCCGTAAGCGCACTCGCTGGAGGCAGCGCGGCGCTGATTCCAGCGAGTGCGCTTGCGGCGTGGCTAGCGACACGCCGGCCCGGGCCGGTGTGTCGCTAGCCACGCCGTAAGCGCACTCGCTGGAGGCAGCGCGGCGCTGATTCCAGCGAGTGCGCTTGCGTCGTGGCTAGCGACACACTTGCCAACATGCGAGCCTTCGCTGCCGCGCGGCAGCCTACGGGCCACCGAAGGGGCCCTGCGGTGCCTTCAAGGGCGCGCAGGCGCGCGGAAGTGCAATCCGAGCGCCTCGGCGGTCCATCGTTGCCATGAATTCTGTATTGTCCACACTAGAAAGGTCGACGCGTCCGCCAGCCTCCTTAAAGAGCCACAGAATTTTTGAATTCAGTTTTTGGAATTACATGTCGACTTTTCTATTGTGGACAATACAGAACTCTGTCGCGTTCGCGCGCGCGCGCGCGTCTGAGTTTTGTATTGTCCACACTAGAAATGTGGACGCGTCCGTCGGCCTCCTTGAAGAGCCACAGAAATTTTGAAATCAGTTTTTGGAAATGCATGTCACCTACTCTATTGTGGACAGTACACAACTGTGTCGCGCGTGCGCGCGCGCGTCTGAGTTCTGCATTGTCCACAAAAGAAAGGTCGACGCGTCCGTCGGCCTCATTTAAGAGCCACAGATATGTTGAATTCAGCATTTGGAATTACATGTCGCCTATGCGGACAATACAGAACTCTGTCGCGCGCGCGTCTGAGTTATGTAATGTCCACACTAGAAAAAAAGCGACGTGTCCGTCTGCCTCCTTAATGAGCAACAGAAAAATTGAATTCAGTTTTTTTGAGTTACATGTCGACTATGCTACTGTGGGCAATACAGAACTCTGTCGCGCGCGCGCCCGATTTCTGTATTGTCCACACTACAAAAATCGACGCGTCCGTCGGCCTCCTTAAAGAGCCACAGAAAGTTTGAATTCAGTTTTTTGGAATCACATGTCGACTTCTATATTGTGGACAATACAGAACTCTGTCGCGAGCGCGCGCACGTCTGAGTTCTGTATTGTTCACGCTAGAAATGTGGAGGAGTCCGTCTGCCTTCTTAAAAAGCAACAGAGATTTTCAATTCAGTTCTTGGAGGTACATGTCACCTATTCTATTGTGGACAATACAGAACTCTGTCGCGCGCGCGCGCGCGTCTGAGTTCTGTATTGTCGACAATAGAAAAGCCGACGCGTCCGTCGGCCCCCTTAAGGAGCCACAGAAATTTTGAGTTCAGTATTTGGAACTAAATGTAGATTTTTCTATTGTGGACAATACAGAACTATGTCGCGCGCGCGCGTCTGAGTTCTTTATTGTCCACGCTAGAAAAGTCGACGCGTCCGTCGGCCTCCTTAAAGAGCCACAGAAATTTTGAATTCAGTTTTTGGAACTACATGTCGACTTTTCTATTGTGGACAATGCAGAACTCTGTCGCGCGCGCGCGTCTGAGTCCTGTATTGTCCACGCTAGAAATGTGGACGCGTCCGTCGGCCTCCTTAAAAAGCCACAGACATTTTGAATCCAGTTTTTGAAAATTACATGCCGACTTCTCTATTGCGGACGATTCAGAACTCTTTGGCGCGCGCGTCTGAGTTCTGTATTGTCCACGCTAGAAATATGGATGTGTCCGTCGGCCCCCTTAAAAGAGCCACAGAAATTTTGAAATCAGTTTTTGGAGAACATATCACCTTTTCTATTATGGACACTACAGAGCCCTGTCGCGCGCGCGCGTCTGAGTTCTGCATTGTCCACAATAGAAAGTGGACTCGTCCGTCGGCCCCCTTAAAGAGCAACAGAAATTTTGAGTTCAGCATTTGGAACTACATGTCGACTTTTCTATTCTGGACAATACAGAACTCTGTCGCGCTCGCGCGCGCGCGCGCGTCTGAGTTCTTTATTGTCCACGCTAGAAAAGTCGACGCGTCCGTCGGCCTCCTTAAAGAGCCACAGAAATTTTGAATTCAGTTTTTGGAACTACATGTCGACTTTTCTATTGTGGACAATACAGAACTCTGTCGCGCGCGCGCGCGTCTGAGTTTTGCATTGTCCACAATAGAAAAGTCGACGCGTCCGTCGGCCCCCTTAAGGAGCCACAGAAATTTTGAATCCCATTTTTGGAATCACATGTCGACTTTTATATTCTGGACAAACACAGGACTCTGTCGCGCGCGCCTCTGGGTCTTGTATTGTCCACACTAGAAATGTGTACGCGTCCGTCGGCCTCCTTAAAGAGCCACAGAAATTTTGAATTCAGTTTTTGGAACTACACATCGGCTTTTCTATTGTGGACAATACAGAACTCTGTCGCGCGCGCGTCTGAGTTCTGTATTGCCCACAATAGAAAAGTCGACGCGTCCGTCGCCCTTTTCAAAAGCCATAGAAATTTTGTCTCCAGTTTTTGGAATTACATGTCGACTTCTCTATTGTGGACGATTCAGAACTCTGTTGCGCGCGCGCGCGCGCGTCGGAGCTCTGTATCTCCCACTATAGAAAAGTCGACGCGTCCGTCGGCCTCCTTGAAGAGCCACAGAAATTTTGAATTCATTTGTTGGAGTTACATGTCGACTATGCCGAGGTGGCGATGCAGAAGTCAGCGCGTGCGCGTCTGAGTGATGTTATGTCCACACCAGAAAAGTCGACGCTTCCGTCTGCCCCCTTAAGGAGCCACAGAAATTTTGAATTCAGCTTTTGGAATTACATGTCGACTATGCTAATGTGGACAATACAGAACTCTGTCGCGCGCGCGCGTCTGAGTTCTGTATGGTCCACAATAGAAAGGTCGACGCGTCCGTCGGCCCCCTTAAAGAGCCACAGAAATTTTGAATTCAGTTTTTGGGAATACATGTCACCGATTCTAGCATTGACAATGCAGAACTCTGTCGCGCGCGCGCGCGCGTCTGAGTTCTGCATTGTCCACAATAGAATGCGCCGGCGCGGTCGCATGCAAGTCTGCGCCCGTGCGACGGCGACCGGGCGCGGCACAGATAGATGCATGGATGGACGCCACCGGCGAAGCAAAGCCGAGGGTGCGACGGCGCCTGGGTTGGGGCAGACAGATCAACAGAGACTGCGCAGACGCATCGGTCCGACGGCGCCCGGGGGGCATACGCAGATAGATGGATGTGCCGCGCCGGCCAAGCTAAACCGACGGTGCGGCGGCGAACGCTCTTTGAAAATAAACCAGAACGGAGATCAAGACATGGGAGGACCCCCATCATTGGATACGAAGGTGGCCCCGTAGCGGGGCCGATTGGATTTCCGAGGTGACATGGTTTCTTGTAGATACTCTCTGTCATGGCCACCGCAGACTGCCCGCGCGCGCGCCGCGTAAGGCTTTCCTTATTGTCGCCAATGGAGATGTCGCTATGTTGGCCTGGAAACTAAAGTGGCCCTTAGCGCTTACCGATGGGATTTCCGAGGCAACGTTGCTGATTGTGTATGTTCTCTGCCATGGCCACCGCTGATTCCCCACGCGCGCGCGCCGCGTGGGGATTTTTTATTGTCGACAATGGAAAAGTCGCAATGTTGCCCTGGAAAGTATAGTGGCCCCTTCGCGGTGACCGATTGGATTTGGGAGGTGACATGGTTTCTTGTGCATGTTCTCTGTCATGGCCTCCACAGGCTCCCAGCGCGCGCGCGCCGCGTCAGGACTTTCCTTATGTCGACAATGGACAAGTCGCCATGTTAGCCTGGACACTAAAGTGGCCCCTTAGCAGTGACCGGTTGCATTTCCGAGGTAACCTGGCTTCTTGCGCATGTACTCTTTCATGGCCACTAACTTACAGACTCCCCTCGTGCGCGCGCACCGCGTGGGGATTTCCTCATTGTCGACAATGGAAAAGTCGCTATTTGGGCCTGGAAACTAAACTGGGCCCTGAGCGGTGACCGCCGTGATTTCCGAGGTCACATGGCTTCTTGCGCACGACCTCTGTCATGGCCGCTACAGACTCCCCGCGAGCGCGCGCGCCGCGTGAGGCTTTCCGTATTGTCGACAATGGAGAAGCCGCCATGTTGGCCTGGAAACTAAAGTGACCCCTTAGCGGTGAATGATTGCGTTTCGGAGGTAACCTGGCTTCTTCAGTACGTTCTCTGTCATGGCCACTACAGACGCCCCGCGCGCGTGCGCGCGCACCGCGTGAGGATTCCAGCGTTGTCGACAATGGACAGGTCGCCATGTTGGCCATACGACTCCCAAGTACAAGTAGCAGTCGTAGTAGTAGTAGTAGTAGTAGTAGTAGTAGTAGTAGTAGTAGTAGTAGTAGTAGTAGTAGTCGTCGTAGTAGTAGTAGTAGTAGTAGTCGTCGTAGTAGTCGTAGGAGTAGTCGGAGTAGTAGTAGTCGTAGTAGTAGTCGTAGTAGTAGTAGTAGTAGTAGTAGTAGTAGGAGGAGGAGGAGTAGGTAGGTAGGTAGGTAGGTAGGTAGGTAGGTAGGTAGGTAGGTAGGTAGGTAGGTTGGTAGGTGGTAGTAGTAGTAGTAGTAGTAGTAGTAATAGTAGTAGTAGTAGTCGTAGTCGTAGTCGTAGTCGTAGTAGTAGTAGTTGCCGTAGTAGTAGTAGTAGCAGTAGCAGTAGAAGTAGTAGTGATAGTAGTCGTAGTAGGCGTAGAAGTAGCAGTAGTAGTAGTAGTAGTAGTCGTAGTAGTAGTCGTAGTAGTAGTAGTAGTAGTAGTAGTAGTAGTAGTAGTAGAAGTAGTAGTAGGTAGTAGTAGTAGTAGTAGTAGTAGTGGTAGTAGTGTAGTAGTAGTAGTAGTAGTAGTAGTAACACAACTCCCTAGCACAACTCCCTGGCTCCCTGGTAGTACCACTTCATATCCATTGTACAGCTCCCTAGCGTATCTCCCTGGTACAACTCCTTAGTACAAGTGGTAGTAGTAGTAGTAGTAGTAGTAGTTGTAGTAGTAGTAGTAGTAGTAGTAGTAGTAGTAGTAGTAGTTGTGCAATTCCTTTGCTTTAACGCCCTAGTGCAAAACCCAAGTGCAAGTAGGAGATTCAGGGAAGTGTTCGGGGAGAGTCTCTTCGTCGTTTTTTTTCGAATGTGTTTGCCGCCCGGGATGCCGTCGTCGTTGTTTTTTTTTTTTTTGCCCAGTTACCCTTTCTCTCGCGGGCCCCCGTCGCGAGTTTTGGCTTCCACCCCCCTAGCGTTGATGCCCCCGTGCGTCGTCGACGTTGTTTTCTTGGCGTTGTCCCTGGTGATGTAGTGGCCCCTATGATGTTTCCAGGCCAGCATGGCGACTGTTCTATTGTGATCAATGCAGAAGAGAGTGCGCGCCACGGGCGCGCGCGCGACGTTGGCTGTGCCAATTCACTGACAGGTGGTGAACCCATGTTCATTATAAAATAAAACCGGCCACCGCGGAGGCCTCACATGAGTTTCCAAACCAACATGGCGACCGTCCATTGCGGCCAATGCAGAACCGAGCACGCGCCACGCGCGCGCGTGCGCGCGTCGTTGGCTGTGCCAATTCACTGGTAGATAGCGAGCCCATGCTAACATTAAAATCTAATCGGTCACCGCTCAGGGCTCACTTGAGCTTCCCGGCCAACGTGGCGATTCTTATGGTGCGGCCGATACAGAAGTGAGCACGAGCCCCCTGTGCCAATTCTTCACAGATAAAACCCACCCTAACTTCAACATCCGATCGGTCACCGCTAAGGGCTCACTTGAGCTTCCAGTCCAACATTGCGACTGTTCTAGTGCGGCCAGTACAGAATTGAGCGCTCGCCACGCGCGCGCGTCGTTGGCTGCCGCTAAAGTCTCACTTGAGTCTCCAGACCAACGTGGCGCCTGTATTGCTGTCGATGCAGAACTGAGCTCGCGCCACGCGCGCGCGTCATTTGATGTGCCAATCCAGTGATAAGTGGTGGGCGCATGTTCATTTCGAAATTCAACCGGTCAGCGCTACGGGCTCACTTGATTTTCCATGCCAAAATGGCGACTGCTCTTTTGCGGTGAATACAGAACTGAGCACGCGCCACGCGCGCGCGCACGCCGCTGGCGGCGCAAATTCACTGGTAAGTGACAAACGCAGGTTAACTTCAAAATCCAATCGGCCACCGCTAAAGGCTCACGTGAGTTTCCTGGACAACATGGCGACTATTGTGTTGCGGTCAATACAGAACTGACACCTTGTCAAGCGCGCGTACGCGCGCCGTTGGTTGTGCCAAGGCACTGACAGTTTGTGCGCCCAGGTTCGCTTCAAAATCCAATCGGTCACCGCTAAGGGCCCACTTGAGGTTCCAGGCCCAAATGGCCACTGTTCTATTGCGGCCAATACAAGAACCGATCACGCGCCACGCGCGCGCGCGTACGCGCGTCGTTGGCTGTGCCAATTCACTGATGGGTGGTGAACCCATGTTCACTTCAAAATCAAATCGGTCCCCGCTAAGGGCTCACTTGAGTCTCCAGGCCAACATTGCCACGGTTCTTTGACGAACCACAGAACTGAGCACGCGCGTGCGCGCACGCGTCGCTGGCTGTGCCCATTCACTGACACGCGGTGGAGCCATGTTAACCAATCGGCTACCGCTAAGGGCTCACTTCAGCCTCCTGGCCACATGGTGACTGTTCTATTGCGCTCAATGCAGAACTGAGCACCCGACGCGCGCGTCGTTGGCTGTGCTAAGTCGCTGATAAGCGGTGAACCAGTGTCAACCTCGAAATCCAATCGGTCACCGCTAAGGGCTCACTTGCGTTTCCAGGCCAACATGGCGACTGTTCTACTGCGGTCAAGCCAGAACTGATCACGCGCACCGCGCGCGTGCGCGCGCGTACTCGCGTCGCTGGCTGTGCCAATTCACTGATCGGTGGCGAATCCATGTGAACTTCACAACCCAAACGGTCACCGCCAAGGGCTGGCTTGATTTTCCAGGCCATCATGGCAAGTGTTCTACTGCGGCCAATACAAAACTAAGCACGCGCCACGCGCGCACGCGTCGTTGGCTGTGCCAATGCACAGATAGGTGGTGAACCCATCATCACTTCAAAATCCAATCGGTCACCGCTGAGGGCTCATTTGAATTTCCAGGCCTACATGGCGAGTGGTCCATTGCGGTCAATACAGCTGAGCACGCGCGCGCACACGCGCGTCGTTGGTTATGCCAATTCGCTCATAGGTGGTGAACCACTGTTAAGTTCAACATCCAATCGGTCACCGCTCAGGGCTCACTTGAGTCTCCAGGCCAGCATGGCGACTGTTCAAGCGCGGTCAACACAGTAGTGAGCACGCGCCACGCGCGCACGTATGCGCGTCGGTTGGTGCGCCATCCGCTGATTGGAAACGGCTCCAAGAGAGCGCCCAGGAATGAATCCTCCAGGATGGAAGGTTCGAGGAATCCTCCACAAACCAACAGAATCCGTCGGGGCCCCTGGGATTCCTGGGGGGCCCCGGGCAACGCAAAGGGGCATGCTTCAAATTTGGGGGCACGGCCGCAATTTGAAATTATTTGTCTTCGGGCGGCTGCGGCGGAGGCTGGAGGGGTGGAAGGTCGGAGTTTACTTTGAACGAGATTCCCAATAATATTTGCGAAACACATTCGAACGAACCGGGTCAACTTACGGGAGCGCCCAGTCATGTCCAACCCTCGCCCTCCTCGTCCTCCTCGTCCTCCTCGCCCTCGTCGTCGCCCTCCCCCTCCTCCTCCCAGGATGACCGAAATCGAATTAAAATCGGCCCCCGGGCCCTTCCCAGGGTCCCTCCGAAGCAGTTTTTCACCATGGATCGATTTTCGACGATCCCGGGGCCCGAAAGCGGCTTCCAGAGGCGTAAAACGACAAAAAGCTCGTCGAACTTCGATCCTCGAGATTCGAAACTCCCCTTCCGTTCCCGGCGCCGAAGACGCCCAAATCTTACGAAGACGCCCGCGCGGAAGCGGCGCGTGGGCTGAGCTCGGGGGGGCCGCGCTCACGCCCACCGCCTGAAACCCGTGGAGTTGGGCTGCCGCCGCTGTGGCGGACGAGATGGCCGCGTCTCCGATGACGCCAGCTATTTTCGTCGACCCCTGAGGTTCGAAGTTCGAGGCGGGCTTCCGGCGTCGTAGCCTGCGGGAGCCACTTTCGGGACCCAGGGCCGCCAGAAATCGATCGGGACCGACAAACTGCGTCCCGGGGGTGCCGGAGTCATCCCGAACGGCCACCGACGTCCAGGTTCGAGCCTCAAGCCTCGAGGATCGAGATCCTCTGGCCCCTGGCGGCTCTCCTCGTCGCGGCCGGACGCGGCGCGGAAAACTTGTGCGCTCGGACCCCGGGAGGGTTCCGGGGGCCCATTTCAATCGGGTTCTGGCCGACGGGGGCGGACGACGACGACGACGACGACGACCTTGACGACGACGACGACGACGGGGCAGCAGTCAGCGCGTAGGGGCACTCGCGCTTGGCATTTTTGGCGGGGGAAGATGGGGGCGGACAGCGCGATGGACCCCCCAGCTCGCTCAGCCTACCACGCGATGAAAGCATACGGTACACGCGCAGGGGCAAACATTTCGTGAGCAGCCGTCGGGGCAAGCATTCGGTCAACGGCCCTTGCGTTATGCATGTCAACCCTACGCGGGGGAAGGAGGAGAGGAAGGGGGGGGGGGGGAGAAGGAGGGGGAAGAGGAAGACGAGGGACTTGATGTGCAAATGGCACCCTCGAGCGACAACTGTCGGCATCGCACGGAATTGTGACAAACATTGGATCGAAGCTCATCTTGCCGAGACAGGGTATGCAGGGCAGAGAAAGGGAGGGAGGGGTGGAACACGTGGCACTCAGAGCGGGGTTCAAAGGCGCGGCCTCGAAAATCTGCAATGGCCCTGGAGCCGGACTCGCGCTGGGCAAACATGTCTTCAGAAGCACTGCGCAAACAGGTCGTCATAAACAGTGGACACGAATATGTGGTGCAAGCTATCGCGTCTCCGTTAAACCCCTCGTGAAAAGGGGGCGCCAGGCAGAAATTCTCGCGAGTTTCCCGGAAGCATGCGATATCGAATGGGCCGACACACCCTATCAGCAGCAACCAGCAATCAACTTGAGGGTAGCATCCGCGCGGCGGCGGGCGGTGAAAACAGGGCGCAGCACGACTGTGAAGCAGAACAGCGAGGCGCCCCGCGATCGCGAAGCAGAAAAAGGAAGCGCTCCACGACTACGAAGTAGAATAACGAATCAAGCAGAGAACGAGGCAGGGAGGAAAAGCCCGCCCCAGGGGGGTAGGGGGGGGGAATCAAACCTCGAAACTATTCAGCACGCGCAATGACGAAGCGCACTGGAAGCGCACTCCTTTGAATCAGCGCCAAGTCTGGGCTCCTCTGGGCACCTCCCCCGGGGCCGGTTTTGTGAGGACGTCTTAAGCGAGGGCGCCGGTTTGGGATTCGTCACCGGATCCAGCGGATCCGCCGGATCTGTCCGGAAACGGTGCCGGAGGCCGCTCTGGGCTCCTCTGGGCACCTCCCCCGGGGCCGGTTTTGTGAGGATGTCTCAAGCGAGGGCGCCGGTTTGGGATTCGTCACCGGATCCACCGGATCTGTCCGGAAACGGTGCCGGAGGCCGCTCTGGGCTCCTCTGGGCACCTCCCCCGGGGCCGGTTTTGTGAGGATGTCTCAAGCGAGGGCGCCGGTTTGGGATTCGTCGTCGGGCGGATCCACCGGATCTGTCCGGAAACGGTGCCGGAGGCCGCTCTGGGCTCCTCTGGGCACCTCCCCCGGGGCCGGTTTTGTGAGGATGTCTCAAGCGAGGGCGCCGGTTTGGGATTCGTCGGATCCACCGGATCCACCGGATCTGTCCGGAAACGGTGCCGGAGGCCGCTCTGGGCTCCTCTGGGCACCTCCCCCGGGGCCGGTTTTGTGAGGATGTCTCAAGCGAGGGCGCCGGTTTGGGATTCGTCGGCGGATCCACCGGATCTGTCCGGAAACGGTGCCGGAGGCCGCTCTGGGCTCCTCTGGGCACCTCCCCCGGGGCCGGTTTTGTGAGGATGTCTCAAGCGAGGGCGCCGGTTTGGGATTCGTCACCGGATCCACCGGATCTGTCCGGAAACGGTGCCGGAGGCCGCTCTGGGCTCCTCTGGGCACCTCCCCCGGGGCCGGTTTTGTGAGGATGTCTCAAGCGAGGGCGCCGGTTTGGGATTCGTCACCGGATCCACCGGATCTGTCCGGAAACGGTGCCGGAGGCCGCTCTGGGCTCCTCTGGGCACCTCCCCCGGGGCCGGTTTTGTGAGGATGTCTCAAGCGAGGGCGCCGGTTTGGGATTCGTCACCGGATCCACCGGATCTGTCCGGAAACGGTGCCGGAGGCCGCTCTGGGCTCGTGCTCTTCGCGCCGGGGGTGAGGATGACGTGAGTTCCACAGAAACTCCCTCAAATGATGATGATCAGGATGATCAGGATGATGATGGGGATGATGGCGATGCCGGCGACGTCAATAAGGATGAAATTGATGATGATCATCATGATGCTAATCATGGCGGTGATATGACGGCAATGGTGCTTACAAAAATGATGATGTTGTCGGTGAGCAGAATGACGATGATGAAACACATGATGCCGATGAGTATAGGAACGATGTTGATGCTTATTATGTTGTTGGTTGTGATGGTGCTAATCATGATGGGAGCAGGAAGAGGAGGACGAGAAGAAAGGTATGGATGGATGTGGAGGAGGAGGAACAAGAAGATCGGGCGGGGCAGGAGCTGGATGAACATCAGGAGGAGGAGGAGGAGGAGGAGGAGGAGAAGCGTCGAGAGTGGCAGGAGCAGGAGCAGGCGGCCAGAGCAGCGTACGGCCGCATGCGTGCGCCGTGAGCAGCAGAAGGAGTGGGTGCAGGGTGCCACCTAAATCGTTGTTGTATTCGTTGTCGTCGTCGTCGTTGTTGCTGCTGCAGGTGGTGTTGTTGCTGTTGTTGTTGTTGAACATTATTTATTCTAAAGAATAATTATTGTTGGGCCCCCTGGTGCGCGCCCCCCCTGCGCCGCCTAGGCCGCAGCTACATTTTCATCATTTTCGTGAGGAAGCCTCAGAAAAGAGGGTGTGTACAGGATCCGGTTGTTTTGTTGTAATCCGCTTTCCCTTGCAAAAAACAATAGAAAATGACATTTCTTGTTCTAATATAATCAAATTTCAAGAATCCCTTGCAAAAAATAAGGTAAAGTGGACATTCGCGCGCGCAAGACGAAATCCTTCCAAAACCTTAGTGTTCGCAGCGATTTTAACATAAAAACATCAAAAAACCAATGGTTTTTCAACAAAAAACTGTCAAAATCTCATCCCGCGCGCTCTTGCGGATTCGTAGGAAACCCAACACTTTTTAAACATTTCTGTCAAACGGGCTTTTGCGAGCAACTTTTTCGAACTTCTGCGACAACGGTTGCGCACCTGCCAGGGCCATCATCCCTGTCAAATAATACCATGCGGGACACATTCGTTTTTTCTTCGCGCGCGCACGCCGTCGTCGTCGGCCGCGGGGCCCTGAATAGTAGCCACGGTCGTCCGCATGCCACGAAGTGAAGTGTCCGAACGTCATAGGGCGGGAAGCTGGGTGTGGGTGGTGGCGAAGAGTCGTTTGGAAATTTGGTAGAGCTTGAACCGGCCCCCCCACAAAGTGGGGGTATTGCCCGCCTCCTATGAAAACCTTGGCACTGGTGAGAACGGAGTGTCCCCAGTCTTAAATGATTGTTGTTGTTGTTGTTGTTGTTGTTGTTGCTATGTTTGGTGTCGCTGTTGTTGCTGTGGTTGGTGTTGAATGTTCAACTTTAGAGAATGATTATTGCTGGTCTCTGGAAACGGTTTCGCGCGCTCTCGCCTTGACGCCGGCTGAATTTCTTTGAAAACGAGGCTCCCGCGCGAGCGTTGGCTTGAGTGTAAATGTGGGCCCTTGGAGGCCCGGCCACAACGACGACGGCTCCCGCTCGATACTTCATTCTTTACCCCGAGACACCCTGGCCAGAGAGGCCCCCGAACTCAGGAACGGCGCTCTCGCTCAAGACTTCCTCGCAATTCAGTCAAGTTGGCGAGGGCCCAGCCACGACGACGAGGGCTCCTGCTCGATACTTCCTCGCGATTTACTCCGAGAGCCCCTGGCTAGGAAGGCACCCGAACTCAGGAACGGCGGTGACGCTCGAGAGTTTCCCGTGATTTTGTCAAATTGGTGGATGCCCAACTACGACGACAAAGGCTCTCGTTCGATACCTCCTTTGGATGTATTCGCAAAGGCCCTTGCCAGAGAGGCCCCCGAACTCAAGAGTGGCGCTCTCGCTCGAGACACTCGTAATTCAGTCAAGTTGGTGGAGGCCCAGACACCACGACAAGAGTTCTCGCTCGATCTTTCGCCATATGTATTCCGAGAGCCCCCGTCAGGAACGACGGCGCTCTCGCTCGAGAGCTCCTCGCACTTCAGTCAGTGGCCGACAAGGAAAAGATTCCCCCCGAAAGGGGTACAATCGAGGACGAAGTGGGCGGGTATCGAGGGTCGGGGTATACAGGATGCAAGACACGCGCGCCAGTAAGACCGAGCAGTCTTAAAATATTGCTGTCGCTGAGGAGTCACGCTCTCGCTTTGGTTTTTCTCACGATTTACTTTGGAACCGCGCTATCGCTTGAGACGTCATCGCGATTCATGCACGACCCACGCTTCAGCAACCCGCCTGCTCGACCTGGTCGCCTGGGCCCGCCTGCCCGAGCTGCCCGCGATGGGTCTGCGTTCTACCACTGGTTTTCTGCTCTTTGCCCCCCTCCTGCTAAATTTTCTCGTGCTTCATTATTATCCCTCCCCCGTCCACCCGTCTTCTCTTCCCTTGTTTTAGGGGCTGCCCTAAGTGCACGTGGCAGGTAAGAAAGATATACACCCAAGGGGGTACGTTCGAAGAAGACGAGGACGGGTACCGAGGGCTTGGGGTATTCGTATTGGTTGGAACGGAAGCAGACAGAAGCGAACAAGTTTTAAATGATTGTTACATACTCACGGCTGAAGGATAATGTTTGCTGGTCCCCCCTCCGGTGACCATTGTCGTTTTCAATTGGAGTGCTTCCCCCGGGGCTCGCACACTGTTTTTTTTCATCAGGGAAAGCCACTCGGCTCAAACTGTGCCCCTGGCCCCCGGGTTACAACAACAACGATTCCCGCTTCAGATTCCTTCACAATTCAGCCAGGACGCCCACTGCCGTACGAGACGTCCTCGTATTTTATTCAGGAACCGCGCTCTCGCTCGGGATTTCTTTACCATTTATTCAGGAATCGCTCTCTCGTCGCTCTGGAGTCGCGCTCTCGCTTGAGACTTGCTTGCGATTTACTCAAGAATCGCGCCCTTGCGTTGGAATCCCCCGCAGTTTACTAAAGCGCCGCGCTCCCGACACGCAGGCGCCCAGGAGTCGCGCTCACGCTCGGGACTTCCTCGCAGCTTATTTAGGAATCGGGATCTCGCTGCCATTCGTGACCCCGTTGCTGCCATTCGTGGCCCCATCGCTGCCCTTCTTGGCCCCCGTTGCACCCCTTCGTGGCCCCCTCGCTGCCCTTCGCGGCCCCGTTGCAGCCCTTCGTGGCCCCCCCGCTGCCCTTCGTGGCCCCCGTTGCACCCCTTCGTGGCCTCCTCGCTGCCCTTCGTGGCACCGTTGCAGCCCTTCGTGGCCCCCTCGCTGCTTTTCGCGGCCCCGTGGCAGCCTTTCGTGGCCCCCTCGCTGCCCTGCGTGGCCCCGTTGCAGCCCTTCGTGGCCTCTTCTCTGCCCTTCGCGGTCCCGTTGCAGCCCTTCGTGGCCCCCTCGTTGCCCTTCGCGGCCCCGTAGCAGCCCTTCGTGGCCCCTTTCGCTGCCCTGCGTGGCCCCGCTGGAGGCCTTTGTGTTCCCCTCTCTGCCCTTCGTGGCGCCAAATGTATATGCCCTTCGTGGCCCCATATGCATGCCCTTCGTGGCCCCGCTGTCGCCCTTCGTGGCCCCTTTCGGTGCCCTTTGTGGCACCGTTTCTGTCCTCAGCGGCCCCGTCCTTGCCCTCTGCGGCCCAATATGCGAGTGCCCTTCGTGGCCCCCGCTCGTTCGCGCCCGTCGTGGCCCCATATGCATGCCCTTCGTGGCCCTGCTTTCGCCCTTCGTGGGCCCCTCGCTGTCCTACGTGGCCCCGTTGCTACCCTACCCTCAGTGGCCCCGTCGTTGCCTTCTGTGGCCCCGCATTATCTGCCCTTCGTGGCCCCCGCTCGTTCGCGCCCGTCGTGGCCCCATATGCATGCCCTTCGTGGCCCTGCTTTCGCCCTTCGTGGCCCCCTGCCCTTCGTGGCCCCGCTGTCGCTCTCGCTTTCGCTCGTCGCCGTCGTCGCCGTCGTCGCCGCCGTCGTCGCCGTCGTCGTCGTCGTCGTCGTCGTCGTCGTCGTCGTCGTCGTCGTCGTCATGGTCGGTCCCCTGTCCGTCCCTCTTTGGGTCGGGCTGCCGCCGATCAGCGCTGCCGCTGGCCAGGGGCGACGCTCCGCGGTCGCCGCGCCGCTTGCCGGGCCCGGCCTGCAGAGAAGAAAGCGCTACCCCCCAAATGGGGCACGATCGAAGCCGAAGAGGGCGGGTATCGAGGGTTGGGGAAATACACTCGGGTCGGGCGAAAGGGGGGGGTTGGGAAAGGGGGGGTTACGAAATCTGCTACATTTAGCTGGCTTCGGCCCCACCGAGGGGCCCAGTCCTCGATACATAAGCCGCCTCCGGCGCCGGGAGGCGCCGGGAAAATCAGCTGCGCGAGCTGATTCTCAAACCCCCCCTTTGCTATCCCCCCCTTTCGCTCGGCCCGATACACGCTGAATGCCCCCCCGCAAAGAGAAATAATCCCCCCAAGCGGGGTGTGATCGAAGACAAAAGGGCGGGGGGTGTGGGGAGTTTGTTTTGAATGACGCGGGCAAGTAAGAGCGAACAGTCGTATAATAATTGTTGTTGTTGTTGTTGTTGCTGTTGTTGTTGTTGTTGTTGTTGTTGTTGTTGTTGTTGTTGTTGTTGTTGTTGTTGTGAACAAGGTGGGTTTGGAGGTCGTCCCCCCGGCAACCAACAACCCAGCACCCCCCCCCTCCCGAACGGCATTTGGTACCCTCCGTGGGGTGGGTTACGCCCCGTCCAGGGGGAGTGCTTCCAACCCTATATGAATCCAACCGGGGCCGAAACCAGCCCTACCAGTGTTGTCCCAAACCCAGTAGGAATCCCACCAGAGTTTCATCAAACCTCTAAGGCTTTATACGGGTCCTACCAGAGCAGTACCCGTCCCTAGATGGGGACCTACCAGAGCTGTGCCCAACACTGTATGGGGCCCAACTGGAGCCCATACAGGCCGTATGGGTGTTGCGCGGGTTCCAATACAGGCCGCGTGGGATTTGTGTGGGGTCCCATACAGGCCGTGTGGGATTTGTGTGGGATCCTATACATGGCGCATGGGATCTGTATCGGTTCCCATACAACGCCGTATGGGATTTGTGCGGGATTTCATACAGGCCGTATGGGATTTGTGTGGGATCCCATACAAGGCGCATGGGACCTGCATCGGGTCCCATACAGGCCGCGTGCGAACTGTATCGGGTCCCATACAGTCTGGATGGGATACGTGTGGGATCGCATTCAGCCCGTATTGGATCTGTTTCGGATCCCATATCGGTTGTATGGGATCTTTGCGGGATCCCCTATAGGGCAGTTTGGGTTCTGTGCGGGATCCCATACAGGCCGTATGGGATCTGTATCGGACCCCATACAGGTCGTGTTGGATATGTGCGGGATCCCATGCTGGCCGTATGGGACTTGCGGGATCCAACACAGGCCGTGTGGGATCTGTATCGGATCCCCAACAAACCGCATGGGAGCCGTGTGGAATCCCATACAGGCCGTATTGGATGTGACCATTACCTCTATTAGGCCGCATGGGATCTCTATAGGCTTCTACAGGCCCCATGGCTCTATGCCCTATGGGATCTTTTCTTTTTAGTAAGGCCTTGCAAGATCTCTCTCTGTAGGTTCTTTCTATTGGGATCCAATAGGAATTTCTATGGGGTTTCAAAAGGGGCTCCAGGTGGATCATATAAGGATTTCTGCAGGGTCTTTGTGTATAGGCCTTCTTAAGGAACCTTGTAGAGACCGACATCGGCTATCTATAGGGCTCCTAAGATACGCTACAAGGATCCCTCTAGGGTTTCTATTGGATTCTAAAAGGACCTTACAGGAATCCTATAGTCCCTTCAGGGTTTCGGTAGGGGCTCTACAGGGACCCTGTAGACCGTGTAGGGTTTCCATAGGTGCCCTATAGGGATCCTTTAGGCCCTCGCAGGGTCTCCACAGCTATCCTATAGGGACCCCGTTTCGGAGCTTCTCCGGAGCAAATATCGGAATCCGCTTCGGGTTACGTAAGGAGAGCATGTTTTGTTTGTTTTCGTTGTGTTGTTCGGTTCCTGGGTTGATGTGGGGTGGGGTTGCTAGCCACGCGTCCTTGTGTTCCGCCTTGAGTACTAGGGACAAAGCGGTTACAGCGAGCGCACGGGACGCGTCCTTCATGGCCGCCTTGACATTGCTGTTGTTGTCGTTGCCGTTGTCATTGACGTTGTCGTGGTTGTTGTTGTTGCTTCTGAAGTTTCTGTTGTATCACGCAGTGTGCGTGTCCGCCAGCGGTGTCTTAGCAGGAGCGAGAGCATCAGGACGCGGCCGACGACGACGACGCCGAAAACGGCGACGGCGATGGCGACGGCGGCAGCGACGGCGGCGACGGCGGCTGCGACGACGGCGGCGATGACGACGACGGCGCGCAGCGACGACGGCGCCTGGCAACGCCCGGCGATGGCGGGAGGCCCCCGCGCGCCCGCCCCTCGCCGACCGCGGCGGCGCTGCTGCCGGCGGCGCTGCTGGCGCTGGCCTTGGCGCTGGGAGGCGCCCGTTGCTTGGCGTGTTCGTTGCGGCGGCGCGGCCATGTCGAGAATTCTCTCACGCGCTCAGGGCATTCAGCAGGCATGCGTTCCGCAGGCATGTTGGCCCAGAGCGTATATCTCGCGAGGTTACTTTTGGACTGGCAGAGCCCAGGGAACCTCAGATTTTCAGCAAGACGAATGCACCCCTCATCATCACCATCGCCATCGTCATCATCATGACCGTCGTCATCATCATCGTCATCATCATCATCATCATGATGGTCATCATCATCATCATCATCATAGCCCATTTTGGCTCAGGCTGTTGCTTGTCCGTGGGCTATCGCGGAACGTTTGCTTCTTGCACTGTGTTGTTCTCTTTTCGGTTGATGGTCTCGGTCGCCCGCCTTCAGTGGTTTTCTGATCAGATTTTGCTTGGTCGGGAGGTGATCGTGAGTTTATCTTACAACGCTGATTTGCTACTTGAGAAGATAAAGTTCGTTCTACCGCGCCAGGGAGTCCCTGCAGGTGCTCCGTTCCGTCCTTGTGTTCTCAATGCTCTTGCTTCGATTCAGGGGGCGATGGATGGTTGTTGCGTGACAGACAAAGGTCATAAGTCTTCAAATGGAGCCACTGTTGTCGAGTTTTGGATTCGACAGGTGGCTGCTGAGCCACTCACTGGTGGCGATACCGATGACAGTGATGGAGGCGGGCATTTTCCACACAATCATGGTCAACATGGGCCGCGTCGCGATCGCAGCGGCGGCAACGGCCATGGAGGTGGCCCCGGAGCCGGCGACGGCACGTCTTCTCCTCCGCCGCCGAAGAAGCTTAAGCCCAGTCCTACCCACCGTACTTGTAGTTCTTCCTCCGCGTTGCCAGGTGTTCCGGCGTTCCCTATTCTCCGGAGGTTCGATTCGCGCTCCTTGGAACGCCGTCGGGCAACGAGGTCTGGAGCCCTCATTGTCTCCCAAACTATTTCTGATCGCGGAGTGAACATGTATGTTGAAGATGTTTGTTCTAGAGCGTGTCTCTCAGCGCAGGACCGGCGCGAACGTGAGGCGATGAATACTTGTGACAAAGCGTGTTCTCTCACAAACGAGGTCTGGCGGTGCCGTGACCAGTGTCGGTTATTATTGCGTGCGTCCTCTTTCAAGGCGGCCGCTGCTCTAGCGGTGAGCCTCTATGAACCCAAGTTGCGCGATGCTCAGCTTTCTCGCGGACTACTCGCGCGCCCGCTTTCGTGGGAAGATGTCAATTCTGTCTCTGGCATCAATCGCGGCTGCTGGCGCACAATGTATGGTGAAGTTTGCTCCCGTTGCTTCAATGGCCCACGGGACCCTCGTTTCAAGTCGCTCGAGATGTTGGAAATGATTTCTCTATTATCGGCAGAATTAAATCAGTGGGTCAATAACACGCGGGTCCATGCGGATTGCTCGCGCCTATCTATGGTGTCGTTTGTTGCTCTGGGTCCCTGCTCATATTTGGAAGGTTCTTCCATCAATGGGGTGTTGCTTCAATCAATGGGCTTGTTGTTTCACTCAATGGGTTGCTGCTTCAAGCAGTCAATGGGACGATGCTTCAATCAATGGGTTGGTGCTTCAATCAACCAGCTGTTTTTTTTCCTTGTTTTTTTTTCAATGGGTTGTTGATTCCATCAGGCATTCAATCAATGGGATGCTGCTTCCATCCGCAATGTTTTCTATATGTTTGGGATGATGCTTCAACTAATGTGTCGTTGCTTCAATATGTTGTTCGTTTCTTCATTATTTCCATCTTTGGGTTGTTGCGTATTTCTTCGTTGGGTGTTGCTTCTATGTGTGTGTGTGTGTTCTTTGGTTGTTTCCTCTGGCTTCCGCCGTTCCGCCGTATCGGCTGGGGGTGGTGGTGCCTGGGTCTCCGAGCTGGCTCTGTTCCCTCCTGCCCTCTTTTGGTTTGCTTTTGGCTCCTTTCCCCCTTGCTCCTTGCTTCGGCCTGCCTTGCCCCGCCTTGGGGCTGCGGGTCTTTCGCCGGTGTGAAATAAGAGTCTTCGGCACCCTTCATCAATTATCGAAACCTGCCTTGGGGAAACCAAGCACGCGCGGAGAAACAAATCATCATCAGCATCATCACCATCGCCATCATCACCATCATCATCACCATCACCATCACCATCATCATCTGCATAGCGCACTTGGGCTCAGACCGCATCCCAGCAACGCAGCAGGAAAGTGCTCGTCCGATCTCCCTTTTTCGGGCGCGCACCCTCCCTCGAGGCGCCCGGCGGGGCGCAGCCGCCTCGAGGGCCCACGGCGCATGGCTGGGGCATGCGAGTGTCGGGGCCTGGTCGACTCTTTCGTCACAGCCCGCTGTCGCTGATCTCGGCGGGCCGTTGCCGCGAGGTGGCGCATGAGCTCGGCGCGGATGCTGCCGCGCTACCTGGCACGCGCATCAGGAGCTGGGCGGGCCGACAGTATCAGGTGGAGGGGCTTGGCGGCGGGCGCTCTGCGATAAATTTCGGGTGGGCGGCACCAGCGTAGACAAATCGTCGACAGGCTGCGCGGTCAAACTGGGGCGACAGTTCAGACTTAAGGACGCGGTGGGCATCTTCACCCCTCCCGAGGCGATCCAGGGCAGAGCAGGAGCTGCTCGAGTGAAGAGCGGCAACTTCGACGTTACGCTTGTTGTCGGCTGTCCACCACCCACGGGCGCGACTGGAAAGAATATCGTTGTGCATGAGGCGTCGGTGAAGGCGACGCGCCAGCGGATCGACGACATCGTTGAGGGCACTCGGGCACGCTCGCTACTGGCTGTTGGCATGGGCGTTGGACGTGGACAGTGGCTTCGGCGAGCCCAGTGATGGCGCTCCTGTGGCACAGGAACACGCGAGAGAGCACGACCGAGCGAATCAGCATATTTCTGGCGATCAGGCGGAGCCGCTGTGCCATGCTCGAAATTTGCGTTGGGCCCACATTCTTCGGTACCGATGGGATTGTCTGCAATCGACCACTGGTTCATGCCAGAGGCTGCGCTGGGGAACGTCTCCGAATGCAAGGTGGGCTACCATCACGGTCGTCGGCCACAACTCATTCCAGATCGTCGGCCTCGAGATCGCATGCCGCTTCTGCTCGTGCTGGACTACGTTCTGGAAATGCGAGATGGAGTTTCGGCCACGGTGGACACTAACCTACTCGAGTGGGACCGTCAACGGTTATCGGAGGCTCTGAAAAACAGGGGTAGGGGCGTGATTTGTAACTGCAGTTTGATGATCGATCGGTTCAAGCATCGTGATAACGAGTTCACATCCCTGCGCGATGATAGACGAGCCGACGAGCATTGGAGTCCGGCGATGCAGCCTATTCAGGAAGTTGGTCAGATGCCTGTCAACAAAAATCACCCACCTCGAGAGACACAACACGGCAGAGGCGCGGTTGCAAGTTGAGAGGCGACGGTTTGTGAGGCGTCGCGCTGAAGAGAGAGAGAGAGAGAGAGAGAGAGAGAGGGAGAGAGAGAGAGAGAGAGAGAGAGAGAGAGAGAGAGAGAGAAAAAGAGAGAGAGAGAGAGAAAGGACTATAAACAAACACAAAGATAACAAACCAACAAGTGAGAGAGCGAGTAGCTGAACTCGGCCCACGGGCTTCGGACTCAATTTGTTATTGGTGACGACGGGCAGCTGGATCCTATCATGAGGCCCACTAAGCAGCTTCGACACTGGGCTCGACGACGACGCGCTGAACGTCGTCTTTCAGCGGGGACGGGCTTAGAGATGGCTGACAAGTTGGGGCGCGCATTCGAGATGCACCATGCCGCTCGCGATGCATCGGGCCTGCGTCGGGTCGACGCGACGGCGGCAGCGTCTCACGACGCCTGAGTCACGACCGTCGGCGCAGACAGTCGAAACGCACATGGCGAAGCCGAGCGCGGAGGGGGGCGCGTCTGCATACAGAGTTGATCGAGGCGAACTCTATCGCCGACGCGGCGCCGCTGCTGCTGCTGTCTGCGAGAGGAGCAACTACCTTGGCGGGCTAGCTGGACTCGACCTCAGCCGCGCTAGATGGGCCATGGGAATAAGCCGGAAGCGCAGAGGATCGGCGCGGTGATCGCCCTTTCGATATCTTACTCTGTTGTCTCGAGCCTGGGCATTGCACTGCGGCGAGGCGACCGCCAAGAGGACTGGGGCAGCCGACGATCGAGGAGGTGGCGCGACTTCGCCGCAGCTGCAGGCTGGAGGTGCAGGAAGCGCTGCTTCACGCTCGACTTGCCGATCGAGCCCCCGCGGCTGCGCGCTGGCCCTTCGGCTTCGAGTTCGATTGCTTACCCGCGCATTACAGGCGCGCGCGGGAGGGGCGCTCACCTCGCCCAGCCCCGCGCATCGTTCGCCACGCCTGCTGCGCCGGCTTCCGCAGGCGGGGCCAAGGGCACGGAGGGCGACGCCGACGGGGGCCGCCGCGTCAGGCAGAGCCAAGAAAGAGGCAAAGACAAGAAGCTCAAGGGCGTCAACGACCAAGGGTTTCGTCGGCTCCTGGCCGCGATGGCCAGCCAGCTCCTGAAGGTCGCGCAGGGGATGCGCGTGCTCGGAAGATGCCATTCCGGCGCTTTTCTTTGCCGGTCCGACGGGGTCGAGGCGGCGCAGACGACGGGGCAGGCGCGCAACTACTACTCGGAGGCTGCAAAGAAGGGGGGGGGGCGGCCGCGCTCGCGGAGCCCCCCATGCATCTGGGCGCTCGCGGGGCTGATCGCGGGATTGAAAGGGGCCAGGCGATGCCGCGGGCGGCCAGAACGCCGAGGCGATTCAGGTGATCTGGGAGTGGCCCGACGCCGCTCAGTCGAGGACAAGATGGAGACGAGCGACAGCGAGACAGAAGAGGGTCACTTTCGCGCTGCGCGACGAGCGGCGGCGCCAGACGGCGATCCATAGCTGCGTTCAGGCGGGGGTGAATCGCAAGCAGGGGGCATCCCCCGCGCCCTTTATGGAGCGCGAGCTGCAGCGGTGCGCCGCGCAGCTGGCGCACTTCGACGGGCGCGAGAGCCAGCAGAAGCTGATGTACCTGTTAGTGTGCGCGAGCCTGCCGAAATGATACTTGAGCCTGCTGGGGCAGGCGACCTCGCTGCAGCTCTGCCATTCGGCAACCCCGCCGCTTCGCAAAGTGTTTGACCGGAGAATATCTCCCCCCTCTCTCTCCCGCTTGGACCTCGGTGCCTCCTGGGGCCTTCCTGACCTGAGTCGAGCCGCGACCTGCAGTGGCGCCGTGGTCTTCGCCTCGTCATCCTCCTTCTCCTCTAATCCGATGGGCGCCCGGGGGACTGCGGCGCCCCCCGCCGCAGCCGCGGGCGCCCCTGCGGGACCTTCGATTCCCAGGCCTGTTTGATTTCTCATGGGATTGAGCGGGGCACTCCTCGCTGGAACACCCTGATTGATACTGAGAGGCTGCGCTCGATGTTGAAACGCACGAGGCGCTAGGTTCGCTCCTTCAGTCGGCCGCGACTCTCGAATCGGTCTGCGGGGCCAGCCGCCGGCCACTGTCGGCCACGGGTTTGGCCCCCCTCGCCCGGCGTTTCGCTGGTCGTTTCCGTTGAAGTCGCCGCGCGCCACCTCGCAGTTGAGTCTGCGTATGTCAGAGCGTCGTTGAATTCCGAGCCCTCGACAGAGGCCTCGCTGGACCTCCATTGGCAACGCAGAGTCAACGCATCATAGGAGCCCGCGGCGCTGAATGAACAAATCACCATCAGCATCATTACGATCACCATCATCATCGTCGCAATTTTTCGCCATCGTCATCGTCATCATCGCCATGGCCATGAACATGATGATCATCAGATCCATCCACAGCCATTTTGGCTCAAGGAGCCAATATGGTGATTTGGATTCCCTTTGCGGGGCAGGCGCCCATCCCATCCAGAACAATTGCGGCCGTGGCTTCCCAGCCACGGCAAGGGGGCGAGCTGCCGTCCATCTTTCCATATTATTTTCCAGATTCACGCCTTCGACAAGAGACCAGCCATAATGCAGTCTGCCACCTCCGCGTTGCAGAGCGAGCTCACGCTCGCCATTTCCCAGGTGCAGCCGCGGAGCCAGCGCGTCGACGGCATCGACACCTGCGCGCGCGACCCCGGCAGCCTTTCGCAGATGGTCGAGCAGGAGCAGCAGCAGCTCAAGGCGGACATCGGGCGCACCCAGTCGCCCCTCGAAATGGCCGAGGCCGCTCTCCCGCCGCTGGACATGGCGGCGCTCGCCGCGCGAGACAGGGTGGCCCGCGCCTTTTCGGCGTCGGGGCGCCTTCCGCAGTCCAACCTGCTGAGATCCGTCGCTCACTTGGGCCATGGCTCTCAGCAGCAGGCGCCTCTATCGGCGACGTCGAATTCATCGGCAATGCGACGGCCAGGAGGTTATTCCTCCGCGTGCTCGGTGGGCCAGCTGCCTCTTGAAGGGGCATCTCGTTCGCCCGCAGCTTGCGCACTGGCCGCCAGTGGAGAACAGTCGCAGTGCCCGAAACATCAGGAGCAATCGCGCCCATCTAGATCAACGCGAACAAGTCGCCAAAGCAGTTGCGAATATAATAGCAAACAAAACGATGGACCATGCTTCATTCAGAACATCATCCTGCGCACCATTTCCGCAAGGTCGGTAACGAAGGCGTCGTTTCCATCGACTCGATCCCGCTCGTGGCACTCAAGATTGGTGCTAGCGCAGCTTACCGGACAGGTTGTCAAGCGGTTGCGAGTGGACAAAGCCGCAGCCGCCGCAAAGTTCCAACGCCTCTTCCGTGTCATCGACACATCACTCTGGTCTATTTAGCCCGCGCTGGACTCCGTGGAGCGTGTGCCCCAGTGCGCAAGATGCCTGCGTTGTGTCATGGAATGCGAGTGGGCTCTGTTGCAACCGGGCGCGCAAGCGCCAGCGCCAGCTGCAGCGTATCGAACGGCGCTTGAAGAAAGGTGCCCTTTCTCCTTTGACAGGAAACCCACGCAGTCCGACAACAGCGGGAGGCCCCGATCGCCAGCTCGCCGTACCAGTGCAAGTTCTTCCAATTCAAGGCTTCGCAATCGCGTGAGGGAGGCGTCGCTTTTCTGGCGTCATGGCCTAATCCCCTGCCTGGCGAGCTCCGACCTGCTGTCTATGTTCATCCTATCGTACCTGGTAGAGTCGCCGCGCTGGAGATTACGCATGCCAGCAGCTGCGCTTGTTTCGAGATCCTGAGCGTCCAAAACCAAGGCATGCATGATAGCAGCGCGGTGACATCTCCCGTTGCGTGGAGAGTTACTGACCCCATGCTTCGCACCGCCCTTGCTATGGGCGGCCTAGACATCACGGAGGGCAGCACCTGCAGTTATGGCGGGCCGATCGCGATGGCGAGCTCTCTACCAACCAGCCACAATTATCAGCCGCTGGAGATGTTCTGGCGCCCTCTTGATATGATGCAAAAGATCCGATCGCCCCTCCCGACGCACTTGAGCCGCCAATAAGATGCATCACCTGCGATCGACGGGGCCTTTATTGGCATTCCTGACCACCGCCGGATGGACTGAGACGTTTTCGCCGCGATCGATGCGGACCCCGTGGAGATGTCGCAGCCCAGGCTGAGCGACCACTCTGTGCTCTGCCTCTTGCTCCGCGCCAGGGCGCAACCTCGCGCCGCCGAACATCGCATGCCGAATGTGGTGTTCAGCGACGGAATGTCCAAGGACATCCTGGGCCGACTTAGAGCGCTTCTCGCCCATCCATCAGTGGCTCCACACGAAGGACTTCATGATAGAGGCTGCTTGCCAGACTCGAGTTGGAGTATCCCGCGAAGAGTTTGGTGACAGGACGCTACTCTTGCTGCCTTGATCCAATCGACCACGGAAGAAGGGGCTCGCTTTTTTTTTCCAGATTGATGATGGACATGTTCGTCTACTTCACTACGTTGAATTTCGACGCCAATTTCGGTCGCTTCATACTGCGGAACTCGAGGGCGCACATCGGCGTGCTGCGCAGGCATGCGCAGGTCGCAGCGAAGTCCCCCGCGGAGATTCTGAAGGCTCTGAAGGTCCACTGGGCCAACGTCTTTCGGGCCAAGCTAGCTAGCAAGCTGGACGTCCAGAGCCATCTTGACGAGATCTACCCGGCTCGGAGCATGGCCGACATCGCCGCCCCCGGCACCGAGGATCTCAAGATGGCCCTCAAGCGTGCGCGACGCAGTGCAGCTGGCCCAGATAGGACCCCCCACAAGGCTTGGATGGTCCCGGACGAGTTGCTTCCCGTGCCCCACGGGCCCCTGCAACACCTGATGGCAGGCCGCTTTATTCTTGGATCCCTGAATGATTCCCTCTTTGCCTTTCTTCTGAAGGGCACAGAGCCCTTCGGCGCGTGCGAATGCATTGGGGGGCCCTCTCAGATCAGGCATCTGTCGTTGCGCGACGCAGACTCGAAAATCCATGCGGGCGCTGCCAATCACAAGCTCAGGCGTCTGGTGCAGGGCCGCGCTCGCGAGGTCCAGCAGGAATGTATTCCCAGGCGCAAATTTCGAAGCAATCTGACCCGTCTTGACGCGGCTGCGAGGCGCGCGAGCATGCGCGGAACCGCCAATCAGGACGCCCCAGTCATTGTTGCGCTTGATATAGCTGCTGCGTTTCCTCCCTTGGGCCACGATTGGCTCTGGGCCGCGTCGGAGCGCTTTGGGCCCCCCGCGGGGCTTCGAAATTTGATTTCGGCTTTCTATGTCGCTTCCAGGAGCTACCCCACAGCCAGCGGCGAGCAGCCACATATGTTCTGTCCACAGTCTGGAGCTACGCAAGGATGCCCATTGTCTGGCTCGGTCTGAGCCATAGCTACGGACCCGATTTTGAGATGCTTAGCGAGGGGGGCTTCGTCGTCGTCGTTGGGCGGGCGCCGTAGGGCCGTGGGAGGGCGCGCTCGTGACGCTGGCCATGTCCTGCTTCGGTTGGCTGACTTGCCGAGAGCGTTTCCAGTCTCTCAAGCTGCCGAACCCCTGGCCCGCCTTCGCTTGCAAACGACCACAACAGTCCGCGTGCCCAATGGACAGAATTAGACGCCTCCGCAGTTGCACGTATTCGGCCCTTCTTCGAACATCACATTGCGACGTGGGCGGAAATTTCTATCACTTTGCGCGCGAAATCCCCTGGCGCCCAGGTCGGGCCAGGGGCGATAGAGGCCGCCATTCGGGCCGATGCCGCTCGCAAGCGGCGGGCTCGCCCGCGTGAGATTCCAGCAGCAGGCAGCCCGACTAGCGCGAGTATCTTGTCATTTAACAGCATTGCCCTGTTGGCGTTGAGCTATCTGGCGCAGCTCTACCCAATGCCGAGGCGGTTGGTGCTGAAGGAGAAATTCGCATCGCGCAAAGTCATGTGCTTCTCACCGGGCACTTTTCGGAAGGCGGATATCTTCCCATCTAAGGGTCGCGCGCGCATTGCGCCAGCATCTGCGCATATTCTCAACATTGCGAGTCTTTGGCGCCGCGCGCATCGCGCACCGACGGGATGGGGGGGGGATCTTCGCTCTTGGTCAGAGCAGGCGGTGAGAGACATCCCGCTCTTGGCATGGATCCAGCAGAGTGGGGCGCTCCTTGCTGGAAGATGTCGCAGGGCATGTTGCAGCGGTTTCAATCGCTCCAGGAGCATGCCTCATATCCAAGCATCACAGATACGCAATGGATGAATGCTGCGTCTGCGACCCGCGATGAGCTCAGTGTGCCGCTGGTCGCAAGGCTGAGGTACAGCGCATCTTCTCCGCCTCCTTACGTCGCTCCTTCTTCCCACCCGATGTTCCCGCTCGCCATGAGCTAACGACTGCGAGCATGGGGTTTGCGGTTGGGGAACGGTGGGCGGAGTGTCCTTCGGCCCTCCGGACACAGCGTCTTTCATGGCAATGGTCAGAGCTCAAGACCCTCGCATGAGGGTGGACGACCGCGCACCGCATGCACGTGAGTGGCACCGCGTCCTACCTTCTCGGACGCGCAGCTGTGCCCGACGCGATCGCCCATTACCTCACCTCTCCCGTTTTTCGTCGCCTCCTTGACTTTTCCGCTTCTCCCATCCACGTGCCGGGCCTCGCGGCCCCGAACGAGTACACGACCGCCAGCTGTGCGATGAGCCGAGCTGGAGCGCTGACGCTCTGTATCTTGGCGTCCCATGTCTATCACAATGCCGTGCGCGAGCCTGGCCAGTCGCTGCGCAATTAAAAGCTTGACGGCGTCCTTGCAGCAGTTCGTCACGCCATTTTCAAGTAGGTTGTTGGTGGACGGACCAAGTTACGGCCGATCATCATCATTTTCATCATCATCATCATCGCCATTATCAACTGCATCATCATCACCATCGACGTCTTTCTCGTCCGCCGTTCGAGAAACATAATGATTCTCCTTCTAAAAAGAGAATAGACTCTACCACCCCCCCCTGGACTTATCAGCTCCCCCTGGGGTAGTATAATTTCATTTATATTCTGCACACTCGTCCATCCTAAATATGAAACCATACCATCCCAGGCAGGCCGGTTTCCCCCCCCTGACGGTCCCTTGTAAACACTATGCGGTGACATTTTTTGCTCTAACATAACAATTGTTCGCGAATCCCTTGCAAAAAACGAGACGAAATGCACACGCGCGCGTTGTCGCGCGCGCATGCCGAAATCCTTCAAAAACCTTTCGGCGCCGGAGGGATTTCGCAATCGAGTTCAAAAAAACATGCAAGAACACATGGTTTCGCAACACTGATTTGCTAAAAAAGCTTCCGCGCGAGCTCTTGCGACATCTTAAGAAAACCATAGGTGTTTCAAGATTTTGACAAAATGCGACCAAACGGGCTTCGCGCGCGCATGTCGAAATCTGTCGAACGCCCTTGCGCGTGTGCCGTCGCGAGAATCCTCTGCACAACATGGGACGAAGTGCAGACGCGCGCGTGGTCGCGCGCGTACGCCGAAATCCTTCAAAACCCATCGGTTTCGGAAGGATTTCGAAATCGTGCGTCCCAAAACCTACAACAACCCAAGGTTTCGCAACACGGATTTTCAACAAAAGCGTGAGCGCGCGCTCTTGCGTCGTCGTCGTCATCGTCGTCGCCGTCCTCCCTCCTCCCGCGTCGTTGTCATCGTCGTCGTCGCCTACGTCGTCCTCTGTCTTTCCTCGTGTTCGTCGTCGTCGTCCTCTTTGGCGTCGTGGTCGTTTCCGTCGTCGTTGTCGCCGTGGTCGTCCTTCCTCCTCCTCCCTCGTCGTCGTCGTCGTCCGTCGTCGGCGTCTCGTCGTCGTCCCTCCTATTTCGTCGCGTCGTCGTCGTCGTCGTCGTCGTTGTCGTCGTCGTCTTCCCTCCTCCCTCGTCGTTGTCGTCGTCGGCGTCGCCGTCCTTCCTCCTTCTTCGTCGTTCGCGTCGTCGCCGTCCTCCCTCCTCCCTCGTCGTTGTCGTCGTTGTCGTCGTTGTCGCCGTTGTCGCCGTCGTCGTCCTCCCTCCTCCCTCGTCGTCGTCTTCGTTTGCGACGTCGTCGTCGTCTTCGTCGTCGGCGTCGGCGTCGTCGTCGTCTTCGTCGTCGTTGTCGGCGTCGTCGTCGTCGCCGCCGTCGTCGTCGTCGTCGTCGTCGTCGTCGTCGGCGTCGTTGACGTCGTCGTCGTCGTCGTCGTCGGTGTCGTCGTCGTCGTTGTCGTCATCGTCGTCGTCGTTGTAATTGTCGTCGTCGTCGGCGTCGGCGTCGTCGTCGTCGTCGGTGTCGTCGTCGTCGTTGTCGGCGTCGTCGAAGTCGTTGGAGTCGTCGCCGGTGTCGTCGTAGTCGTTGTCGGCGGCGTCGTCGTTGTCGTTGTCGCTGTCGTCGTCGGCGTCGCTGTCGTTGGCAAGTGCCATTTGGTACCCACCGTCACGGTCTTAAGAGATTTTGCGAACCAAGTTGCGGGTGGGTGGGTGGGATGTTTGCGCGAGCAGTGGAGTGGTCAAGCGCGGTGCAGGGTAGTCAGTTTCAAACATAGATAATGTCGGAGGTCCGCGCGGTATTCTCGGATAGGCGGTGGACCCCCATTCTTGGAGTTCGGAGCGCGCGAGTGGCGATACTGGCATGGGGCTCCAGAGCCGATCCGAGAAATCCGCGCGAACCTCCGAGCACTTAGTGCTTAACTATATCATCATCCTCCTCGCCTGACATCGCCCTCGCCTGGCATCCTCCTCGCCTGACATCATCGCCTGTCATCCTCGCCGTTTGTTCCCCGATCCTCCTCGCCTGACATCATCGCGCTATGGGAAATCACGACGGGAGGTCTTGGGCCATTTTCGGGCCTTGGGGCCTTCTCTGGGCCCCTGGGCCATGAAGAGGCGGCTCAGGGCGAAAAGCCATGTCCCGGGGTAAGGGTTCAGATTTCCGGGGGGGGGCACGTTGTTTAAAAAGCGGCGTCGGATGTCCGGATCTTCGCTCCCCCTCCTCCTCATCCCTCCTCCCTGCTCGCTCCTCGCTCCCTCCTCGCTCCCTCCTCGCTCCTCGCGCCCTCCTCGCTCCCTCCTCGCTCCCTCCTCGCTCTCCTCATCCCTCCTCCCTCCTCCGTCCCTCCCTCCTTCCCTCCTCCTCCCTCCTCCATTCCTCCCTCCTCCCTGCTCCTCCTCCCTCCCTCCTTCCCTCCTCCCTCCCTCCCTCTTCGCTCCTCCCTCCTCGCTCCCTCCTCGCCCTGCGGCGGCGCGGCTGCGGCGCGGCGGCGCGGCGCGAGGCGGATCGGGCGACTCAGCATACCTTGCACAGTGCTCGGTCTCGGGTGCGCCGCCCCGCGCCCGCTGCCAGGGGCTCCGGCCGCCCCTGGCCGCTCCACGGCGACGCACCGTGAGGAATCCGTCAAGACGTCGGCGAAGAAGACGTCCTCGGCCGATAACGGGGCGCCCGGTGCCTCCCTTCCCTCCTTGCCTCCCCCCTCGCGGCCGCTCTCGCCTGGTGTTCCCTCCTGCCGCCGGGTATAATTAGCGCTGTCCGTTGCCCGGGTTGACTGAGCGTGCGTGCGGACCGCCTCTTGCCCCGCTCCGGCGTAAAAAAGTTCTCGCGTGCATGCCGTTTGGGGTGGTGCACGGTGGACCTTCGATTGTCGTGGGGTCATAAGATCCCTGTCCTCCTCCCCCTTCCTTCCCCATCGTCGTCGCCGTCATCGTCGTCGTCGTGGTCCCCCTCCTCCTCGTCCTCCTCCTCGTCCTCCTCCTCCTCCTCCTGCTCCTCCTCCTCCTCTTTCCCACTACTCCTCCCCGTCTCTCCCCGCCCCCCCCTCCTCCTTTTCCTCCTCCTCCTTCTCGCAAAGGGCTTGGCACTTCCGCCAGGGTGGCAGCCACCATGGGGCCTCGTGTCCGGGAGATGGGCAGTGCACGCCTCTCCTCCGAGCACACCCGGTAGGGCAGCGGGCATGGCACCCGCTGTGTGCTTTCGCCTGCCCCGCCCATGCAGTCCCCGATCGCGTGGCGGGCGTCAGCTACCGCGCCGACGTCCTCACCGCCGCCGCCGCTGGCGGCGAGTGCCCGCGCGCGGTACCTCCAACGTCAGCACCGCTCGCGCTCCTATGGGGCGCGTGCCTTCTGGCCCCTCGGGGGCTCTTGAGACAGCACCTGTGTTGCTCCCTCCTTGTCCTCTTCATCGCCCGTCGTCCCCTCCTCCCTCTCGCCTGCCCCTCCCTCCTTCCTGCCTCCCTGTCTGCCCCTCCTCCTCCCTGCAGCGTGCCGCCGTTGAAGTTGAATGTCCAGCACTTTGTTGCCGCGGGCGAAGGACCTTTGATCGATCGGTTGGCCACCTCCCTATTGTGCCAGAGTCGACGTGGTTCTGGGGACCGTCTGAGGATCAGGCTGTTAGTGAAGGAGGTGTTTGGGGCATCGATGGATCGGAGGGGCTGACGCTAAGGACCCTGGACAAAGGCGGTGTGGTTGGGCATGTGTCTGGCTCAGTACCACGTTCGACAATATCCAATATCGATGGAGGCTTTGCTGGCACGCCAGGTGGATCCCAGCAATCTTCCCCTCGAGCTGAACTGACTGCATTGAGTTATGGTCTTACTTACACTACTTGTCGTGTTCATATGCTTTCTGGTAATGGGCTCCGGTGACGGGTTTCGCGAAATCTGAAGAGGCCCTCGTGAAGTCAGAGATGCTGGACCGTTGGTTCCGTCTCTGTTGGACATCCTGCTCAGGTGGCAAGGGGAGGTTGACCTGCGTTGGATTAAGAGTCACCCCACGGGAGCCCACGTCATCGCCCTCCATCCAAGATTTATTGAGCAGCTTCTGAGCGGAACTGCTGAATCCTCCAGCAGTTCCGAAGAGCTGCAGAGCTTCTCCTGTGAGGGATAATTCTGCCTGAAGAGCGGCCTTCCCGAAGATTTAGTAGCCACCGCACACCAGCAGTATACACACGCAATGATGCAAGTAAAAAGTTCGGTTGTATGCAGCGCGGGGTTGCTTGCCACCTGCCTCACGAGCTCATGTCAGAGTTGCCCGAGTTTTTGAAGTTTGGCGCACCCCAGTCCAACCCGGTGAAGGCTCTGATGAAGTGCAGTACTGTGGGGGCGTTGGTTAAGGAATGCGGCCAGGACGGTGCAGACCCTAGAGGATTCCTTATCTGATGAGGGCGGCGGTGATATCCGTGGCCAAGCCTCGATTGGAATTCCACCGGCCTCCAGACCCTGGATTCCTTATCAGAGGGTTCCTTATCCAATGCCCCCACCGTTCCGTAGCCATTTTGGCTCAAGGCAATGAACCGTCCCGACGGCCGCGAGTCTTTCGGGGCGACTAAGCGCGAGGGAGGTTCTGCTTTGAGGCTACCTTCCTTTCCAACAAGTGTGAGCTGCCACTGCAGCACCCTGGACCTGCGGGTCACGGTTTCTTCTGTGTCGGCGGGTCCGCCCCCGTCGGCACCTGCCTGCCGCGCGCCCGCGGCTGAGCAGCGCGCCCGCCCGTTCCGGCGATGGGGCCGAAGGCCGAGCCTGGCTTCGTCGTGTGCACGGGCTGCCGTTTCCGCTGGAACTTCCGCAGGAATGCGAAGTGCTGGCTGTGCGGGATCGGGCTGGAGCTGGCGCCCTCGAAGCCTTCGCCCCGCGTCGGGGTCTGGGCGGACGACGGCGGCGGCGGCTCCCAACCCGCACTGCGAGGAGGCGGCAGCGGAGGCCCACCGAAGAACGGCGCCAAGGGCGGCAAGGGCGGCAAGGGCCGTGGAGGAGCCTCCCGTGGCGGCGGCGGTGGTGCAGCCTCCCGCGGCGGCGGCGGGAGCGCGGGTGGCCGTGGCGGAGGCGCCTTCCCGAAGGCCCCCTGGTCGGCCCCCCCCGAGAGCGAGCTCGAAGCGCTCCTCGCCTGCGGGGACCCCGCCATCGCGGCCAGGCTGCAGGAGGCAGTCCGTGACGCGCGGGGCTGCGTCGCGCCCGCGGTCGCCCCAGCTCCGAAGCCGCTCGAGCAGAGGCTGCAGCCGGCCACGGCGAAGCGGATCCACCTCCAGCGCCAGCTCGACGAGGCGGCGGACGCGCTCGTGGCGGCGGAGGACCACCTAGCTCTGTGCCGAGGCTGGCGCGACGAGGCGGCGGTCAACCTCGCAGAGGCCAAAGAGGAGGAGAACGCCCTCCTCCGCCAGCGAGCCCAAGCGGCTGGTGTCGTGGGCGCCCAGCCCGATGGAGCGAGGCAGCTCACCTTCAACTTCGACGCGGAGTCATTCGAGAACTTCGCGGAGCTGGAGGAGGAGGCGCAGGCCACCCTCAGGCGCCTCTGCGACGAGGGGCTCCAGATCATGCAGGGGGCGCAGGCTACGTTCGAGCGCAACTGCCAGGAGCACCAGCAGCGCATCAAGCGCCAGATCGAAGAGGAGGTGGCCAAGAAGCGCAAGCGCACCGAGGAGGGGCCTGCAGCAGCCGTGGCCGCTGGCACCCCCGTGCGGGGCGCGGCCGCCCCGCCGCAGCCAGCAGGACAGGCGGCCGCCCCTGCTGCTGCCGCCGCCCCAGCAGCAGGCGCTGCGCCCGGTGCAGGGCCCCCCCCAGCGACCGCCGTGGAGAGCCGAGCGGCGGACGAGGCGGCCCGACAGCGCGCTGCCGACCAAAAGGCTGCTGCGGCGGCCCCTCCACCTGCTGCTGGCGCTGCTGCTGGCAGCGGCCAGGCCCGCGGGTAGCACCCTGCTGCCAGGCGGCGGCCCCGTAAGCGCGGCGCCGCCCGTCCCAGACGGGGCTGAGGAGGCAGAGGCGGCGGCGCCCAGCCGCCCCGCGGCGAAGGCGGCGCCGAGCGGCGGCATGCACGCCTACCTGGCGGCCAACGTCGAGGCCGACGCTGGGGAAGGGCTTCCCTTCACTGGGCCGCTGCTGCGCCAGGGCCGACGCTCCGACGATGCGCGCCATGGTTCCAAGTTCAAGGCGCTCAGTAGCAGGACAGAGCCAAGCGCTGCGGCGGACTTGGATGGGCCCGACCGAAGGACTGGCAGTCCTCAGCCCAGCCAGGGGCCCATACGGAATAGTGGGTACCCAATTCAAGTTGGCGAGGCTAAGGGCGAGGGCGTGAGACCCCCTGAGGTTCGGAGCCCCAAGGCGGCGGGCAGCCGCCCGCCTGGCGGCCGCGCGGGCGCCGTGGCAGCCGCGAAGCTTGCAGCCCAGCCCCAGCCAGGGCGACCGCAGGCCAAGCCCCTCCAGCTGGCCAAGCTGCAGCGCACGGAGGCTGTCAGGAAGCTTAGCCCCCTCACCAAGTGCTGGCGCTGGCTCGGGAGGATCGCCAGGCAGCTCAGTGCGGCTGCTGCCGTCAGCTCACCCCCTGAGGGGCACGGGGGCTACATGAAGCACCTGGTGCAGGTGGCCAAGAGCTTGGGGCCCAAGTTCGAGCAGGCGGGCTGCTCCATGTTTGAAGGCACTAAGCTGGACTCGCTGACTGTGGTGATCCAAGAGCCCTCTGTGCAAGGGCAGGCCTTCCTGCAGATGATCGAGAGCGCGGCGGCGAGACTCTGCAAAGAAGAAGCCAAGGCGGCCAGGCTGCGCTGGATGGACTACGTGGACGTGGCCTCGACGAAAGGGGCGAAAGGAGCCCGCGATGTCATACAGGCAGGACCGCGATCAGGTGCTGGACTCGGTGATCGCGCACTGCCCCGACTGGCTGGCGCTCCCCGTTGTAGTCCAGCAAGCCCATAACCAGATCCGCATAGAGTGGAAGGCCCTCTGGAAAGAAGCCGATAGGGAGCACAGGACCAGACCAGCCGATTGGATCTGCTCCATGGCGCTGCCCCCGTTCACGGTGGGCGACAGCCTCGAGGCGGCGAAGTCGATCCCGAAGCAGACCGCTCTGGGCTGGGATGCGTTCCACCCGCGGCTGGTCCTCTCCCAGGGCAGGCCCTGCGCCGATATGATGGCAGAGGTACTCACGGCTTGGGTGTTGCAGCCGCAGCCCACGGCCCTCTTCACCACGGTGTTCCTCTTCCTGGGGAAGCCAGACGGAGGCCGCCGCCCGATCGGCCTCATGGGCAAGTGGTTGCGCATCTGGTGCAGGGTGCGCCGCCGCTACGGTGTCAAGTGGGAGAAGGACCACCAGCCCACTTTGGTCTGGGGCAAGGATGAGAACAGCTGTGACATGGCGGTCTACCCACACAACCTGGGGCTCGCGCTCGGCCGCCAGCTTGGCTTTGGGGCAGCCTCAGTCTATCTCGACGGCAAGTTCTACGCGCGGACCGACCACGACCGTTTCAAGCGAACTGCCGAGTTGGTGAGCTTGATGGGCCACCGCTACGAGGAGCTCTTCTGCCAGGACCTCTGCGTCGGCGCCCAGTACCAGGTGCAGAGGCCGCGCTGTGACCCTGGCGGGGCGCGCCGCTCGCGCGGCTGGGACGCGGGCGCACTCGTGGCGCCCGCGGGCACCCTCGTCTTCACGGACGGCTCCTGCGTCAACAACGACCTGATGATCAGGAGCGCGGTCTGGTCGGTGGCAGTTCTCACGACCGTTGGCGAGTGGGTGGTGCAGGCGAGGGGCGCGGCGCCCCTCCCGTTCGCGGGCGGCCATCGAGCGGGGCGACCTCATGGAGGTGGAGCTCTTCGGCAACCGCCTCGTGGGCCAGCTCGCGAAGGCGGGCGCGGCGATGCACGCCATCGCCGACGAGGAGGCCCGCCTGCTCCAGGGCTGCCAGGCCCGCACCCGCTTCGCGGCGCGCTTCGCCGCCGAGTTCGAGGTCCAGGACACGGAGTCGGGCTTGCGGGACCTCACCCCCTACATTGCGGCGGAGCTCGACGGCGAGGCCGACCCCCTGTTCGCCGCCGCGGCGGAGCCCGCCCCTGGGACAGGTGGATTCAGCCCACCGAAGTTGCAGTCACAGGGGCGCGGCCAGTTCGGGAAGAAGCACGACGTGGAGGTGCGCGCGGCTGACATCGCCGAGCTGGACGCGCTGGTGGCTGCTCCTGACGGCGCGGCGCTGGTGCGCGGCAGCGGCATCTCGGAGCCCATCGAGCTCCCCGAGGGCCGCGAGGCAGCCGCCGCTGTCGGGCACGCCGCTGGCGGAGGCCCTGGGCAGCCGCCGCGGCCTGCAGACAGCAGCCTGCCGCCCCCAGCTGCCCCCTTGGCGCGCCGCCCGCGGCAGGTTCGCCAGGCGCCACGCGACGCGGAGCACGTCGCGCTGTGTGGCGATGGCAACGTGAAGGAGATCGACGCGGAGCTTTGCGGTGGCTACGCCGAGGCGCAGGCCTCGGCGGCTGATGGCGGCCCCCTCCTCGCCACGGCGGCGGCCCTGGCAGCGGCGGCGGCTGCTGGCGCCTCCAGCTCGCGCCCTTCGCCCAGGAGGCGCCGCCCCGCCTCGGCCGAGTCGCCCGCGGATGCCCTGCGACGTGTCGCCCAGCGCAGGGCGCAGGTGCAGCCGAGGCGCCGCGAGGCCTCAGCCCCCGCGCCCTGCCCGCGCCTGGCGGCGGAGGCGGCGAGCAGCGGACCAGCCACTGCGGAGGCGGCTGATGCAGCCCGTCCAGCGGGATGGAGGGTCAACGGCCACCTCCTCATGGAGTCGAGAGTCGTAGGAGACGACTCCGAGCCCTTCTTGGTCTGCGCGGCTTGCTGGATGTACTGCCGCCTCCCCAGGTACGCGCACCGCGGCCTGGGCAAGCAGTGCGGGGCCAGCGCGGCGGCTGGGCAGCCCAAGTGCAAGAAGGGATCCAGAGCCCAGGCGCGGTCGGACTTCGCTCGCGGCATCCTGCCAGCGTCGAAGGAGCCGATCGCGCCGCTTGCCTCGCCAACGGAGTGCACGCGCCGGCTCTGGGCGGCGGCACTCCAGGCCAGGCAGGGCCACGGCGCGGAGGGGCAGGCGCTCGTGGCAACGCCCGTGCCAGCGCAGCGGCTGCCAGCAGCCGCCCAGCCCCCACCGCCTGCGGCTGGCGCTGGGAGCCAGGCGGCTGCGCCGCCGAGCGCCGCGGCTACGCGGCGGCTGGCCGCGGCGGCCCCGCGGGAGGAGGCCGCCGAGCTGCGGCGGTCCCGCCCAGGGCTCGAGGGTGTACGTGGAGCCCACGGCTTCGCGGACGCAGCGGCGGCCCGCGAGCGCGGGCGAGCCGCGACGGCAGCGCCCGCCCGCGCAGGCCGCGCGGGGACGCGCGCCGCGGGCTGAGGCGGCCTCGGCAGGCGGCTGTAAGCGCCCGCGCGGCCCTCCGCCTCTCCGCCTTGAATTTATGCAAGAACCCGCCGAGCCCGCTCGGCGCCCACACAGCTTAAACAGGAAAAAATGCCCCCACCGTATCTGTTCCGCCTCGGTCTTCGAGGCGGGATTGTCTTTGTCCGTTGCTTGGCCTTGCCCCCGTGTGGCCAGCACGGTTTGTTGCGTGGTGCGCCGCCCCTCCAGGAGCGAAGGCCCGCAGTGGAGGTGTCCCGGGACCGACGAGATTGACGAGCGAACAACACACGCCCATGCCCATAGGGGGGGGTCGTTGGGAGCAGGATTGGCTATGGGTATGGGTGCGGGTTGTCGACCCTGGGTGCGCTCCCGTTCGAGCGGGGACACCCACCCGACAGCGCGCACCCATAGCCCTCTCCGACCCCCCTATGGGTATGGGTGTGTGTCGTTGGTTCGTCAGAAATGGCCCTTCGTCTCACCCCTGGAATGCCCGATTCCACAAATTCCTCGCGCTGGCAATTTTGAGCGGCGTTCTGTCTTGTCCTTGCTGCATGCGTCCAGCGGCATGAGGCGGCCCCGCGAATCTTGTCAGCAGCCCGCTCGGAAAGGCTCGAGGGTCTGAATCGATTTGGCCGTGGGCTCCCGCCAAGGCGGGAAAGGATTCTCCTCGTTGAGTAAGGTGAGGCCGCCAGGCTACCACACCTGGGAGCCGAGCGTGCGCCAGAGCGCCATAGCGCCCTTCTCCTCCTCCTCCTCCTCCTCCTCCGCCTCCTCCTCCCTGCCTCCTCCCTGCCTCCTCCTCCTCCTCCTCCTCCTCCTCCTCCTCCTCCTCCTCCTCCTTCCGTAGCCATTTTGGCTCAAGTCCGTCCCCTCCGTGGGATCTCGGACTTGGGCCGAAATGGATTCCACAGCGGTCTCGCCCAAGGCCCCCCTGGCCGAGCGTTGCGCCGCCCGCCGCCGTGGACCGCGCGTCCATCTGTCCATGCTCTCGCACGCTCGGGTGATCCCGCTGCTGCTGTTATTGACCTGCGGCGTCGTCATGCCCCACACGCGGTCGCCAGCTGCACTTCATATTCGTCGTCGTCGTGCCTCTCAACGCGGCCTGCGTCGCTGTCGGGATGGCGGACGCGTCCATCTTCAGCTCGCTCTTCTTCTTCGCGACGAACGACGGGCACTGCCAGGCGCCCCAAGACAGCTCTTCCCCCTGGGCGTGTGCATGAGCGACGAGGTGTCGAAGGTTGCACGCTTCATCCAGGTCCTCCGCGAGCGAGCCGCACCAGGACACGGAACTGGTCCGCTCCCACATCTCGCCCGTGCTGCCGCTGCTCCCCACGCCCGTCCGCATGTCCCTCAGCTCGGAGTGACTGGTCACGTCCTGCCGCCTGGAGTGGCCGACGTTGCCCCGCATGGAGCTGGTCCCCTTCCTCCGCCAGTTCGTCAAACTGCACGTCAAGCTTACCATCCAGTTGAATTCGATGCCGATGGGGTCGCCGACGATTTTCTGCATGACCCACGCCCCGTTCTTGGAGCCGCCCTTGGCTGTGTTCCACGCGACGGAGCTGCTCATGGGGCCTTTCGCCACGGAGCTGGACCGCTTCCACACCACGTTCTGCAACCTGGATCTTTGCTCGCCGCTGCCGACGGTGGCGCCAGTCTTCGAAGGGATGCCCTTCCTGCTCTTCGTCCCCTTGTTCGTGAATGGCGGCGAGCGGCTCGCCGTAATATCCTCCTCGCGAACAGGCCTCTCATCCGCTTCTTCGACGAGTGGTACGACCTCGTGTTCGAGGGCACCTTGTCCACGGTAGGCACTCAGCCCTCCGCTGCCACCGACGGTGGCGTCCATCTTCACGACGAACCTCTGCCTGAACATGTTCCTGATGCGCCTCGTGTTGCGGCTGCCGCCGACGGTGGCGACCACCAGCATGAAGAACTACTGCCTGAACCCGTGCATGATGAGGCCGACGGTGGCGATCATCTGCAATATGTGCCTCTGCCTGAACCCGTTCGTGGTGTGCATCGTGCTGCCGCTGACGCTGGCGGTGGCGATCATCTGCTTCAGGAGCTTCTGCCTGAGCTCGTTCGTGATGAGTTTCCTGCTGCCGCTGCCGCCGCCGGTGGCAGCCATCTTCTTCAAGAACTTTTGCCTGAACCCGTTCGTGATGAGCTTCGTGCCGACGCCGCCGCTGCTGGCGGCGACCATCTGCGTCAAGAGCTTCAGCCTGAACCTCATCGTGATGACCACCGTGCTGCCGCCGTCCCCGTCGGGCCTCCGCATGAACCTGATCGTGCTCACCATCGCGCTGCCGCTGCCCCCGACGGTGGCGACCATCTGCATGAAAAACGTCGACCTGAACCCGTTTGTGTGGAGCCGCTGGCAACCGCCGCCGCCGACGGTGGCGACCACGGCTGGGCTGCCCCTGGTGCCCCGTATCTGCGTCGAGCCGATATTCTCCGCCTCCGCTGCTGCAGCACGGCCCTTTCTGGGCTGGCAGAGTCCCTGGTGGATCCCGACGCCGCCCTTCATGATGCTGCACGTTCTGAGGCCCCGCGTGACTGCAGGCCCGTCGGAGTGGCCAGCCCTGCGCCCCCTGTCTCGCTCACCCCGCCTCTTCCCCCCATCCCAGTGTTTCCCACGTTCCCGAATGCAGATCATGATTTTCATAATGCTTCGCACGAGTTACATCTTTCCGCTCCCCGTGCATGGCCCCATGCGGACGGCCAGAGCGTCGAGCGACTGAAGCCAGCTTGGAAGTAGTCGTAGCGGCGGTCGGACGAGATCGGGATCACTTGCCCTCTTCTCGTGTCTTGCCCGCTTGCCCTCGTCTCTTCCTCTCTGAGTACTTGCACTCCTCCTCCTCCTCCTCCTCCTCCTCCCCCCTGTCTCCTCCTCCTCCTTCCCTCCCTGTCCCTCTCCCTTCACCGTCCTCATCCCCCTCCCTCCCCTCCTCGATCCTCTCTCTCCTCCCCCCCCTGTCTCTCCCTCTCCCCACTCCTCCATCTCGGGGGCCCGCGGAGGCGCCGCCGTCGCCTTCGCCTGGCCGCGGCCCGCCAGCCGCGGCCCCCGCGGCGCGCAGCGGCGGACCGTCGGGCGGAGATCTGGATGCAGAGACTTCGAGAGCACACGGGGGCGAGTGGGAAGGGGAGGTGGCCAGGGCCGGGGCCAGCCAGGGCGGGCGGCTGGAGCTGGGGCCAGGACCTTTTTGTGTGTTTTTGTGTTTTTGTTCTCCACCGTGTGTTTTTGTGTGTTTTTGTGTTGTGTTTTTTCCCCCCCGTGTGTGTGTGTGTGTGTGTGTGTGTGTGTTTCTTTCCCCCTGTGTGTCTTCTTTCCCCCCACAGACTGTGTGTTTTGTTTTTTTTTTACCCGCCCAGGGACCGAGGCCAGGGGATGGAGCTCTGAGCTCCCCTGTGCTCTAGAACCGGGGTGCGTTGGGTGGGGGTTGATGTTGCGCCAGTGGGGCGCCGGACTCGCTCGCAGCATCGGCTGCGTTGCTGGGGGGCAAGGATCGGCGGCGAGCGAAGGGGGGGAGTGGGAAGGAGACTTCTCAGAAGGCGGCGGGACTTCTCAGAAGCCCTCGCGCCTTCTGAGAGGTTTCCTTTGTCTTCGGGGAAGGCTTCGGGAACCTCTCACAAGGCCGGGAAACTTCCGAGCCTTCTCATAAGGCCCGCCCCTTTTCACTTCCCCCCCAAGCGCGCCGGGAGCAAGGAAGGGCAACGTCGGGGGCATTAGCGGAGGTTTTCGCAGGTGTTCCGCTGCTTTCCAGCCTCGAATTGCTCTCTGGCAGCTGCGCCTCGACCAGAGCGTTTCGCCGCCAGAGATCCGAGCCATGGTCGCCCGAAAGCCCTGGGGCAACGGCAAACGAGTCCGAAAAACAAATCAAAACAAGAAAAGGCGAACGCCCAAGACGTTACGAACAAATCAAGGCAAGAGGCGCACATCTCCAACAGCATGTGTTTTTCAATCCAGTAATGGACCCCGCTTCCGCTGGAACCCCGGCGCAGAAGCCGCCGCAGTCCCCGCCGCGCCAGCTCACCCAGGGAGTGATCCGTCCCCCCTGAGTGGCCCTCGCTTTCCCCACCCCCCCTGCGGCCGCCCGCTGCGTCCCTCCTCATCTTCCTCTTGTATGCTGGCCAATTCGCTACAACGGTGCCCCCCGTTTGGTTAGCTTTTTCCGCCAGCGCAGACGACCCTGGCCTAGCCGCCGACGCAAAAGGTGTTTTTCAATCCGGGCATTTTCCATGGATGTTTGCCTCTGGGCCCACAGCTGGACCTTGGGATCCCGGCGGGAAGCTGCCCCAGGGAATGTGTCGGGACTCCAGGGGCCGCGACTTGACGCAGAAGTTCCAAAGCCCACATTACAGTCGGGGCGCCGAAGAAGGAACCGCTTTCGTTGGGGAGGGGCTCTTGGGGAGGGGCTCGGTGCTCCTCAATTGTTCGGCAGTTCGCCGAACCTTGTGTCTTAGGTTTCGGATGGGAAGTCGAAATTCAATGTATGAGAAAAAGGGCCTCGTTCCTCATGTAGGGTTCCTTAGGTCAACGCCCCGACAGTATCATGGCGAAGCGCACACCCATATGCAAGTGTTGGTACCATATGGGGCCAACACTTGCATATGGGGCGAAACTCCATATGGGGCCACGAAGCGTCAGAGGGGGTGCCACAATTGGCGGCGGGGGGTGGGGCGCATGCGGGCGCTGTCACTGTGGCCTTCGGTGGAGCTCCCTATGGGGCCACGAAGAGCGTGAGGGGTGTTTGCGAAGATGGGCGGGAGGGGTGCGTGCGGGCGCTTCCACTGGGGCCTTCGGTGGCGCTCCCTATGGACCATAAAGCGTGTCTCGGGTGTGCCAAACGGATGCTGATGACGATTGTGATGACGATGGCGATGTTGATGTTGATGGTAAGGGCGCTGTCTGGAGGCCCCTTTTTTTGATGGGGGGGGGGCAACGAGCAACGGATGGCCCCTGTGGGGCCCCCATGGGCCCCGCAGGGGCCCTCCGTTTTCTGTTGCCCGTTGAAAAACACCCCTGAAGAGACCCGCATGGGTCCCCAAAGGTCCTCCCAGGAGGAAGAGAGAGCGGAGGAGGATGAGGAGGAGGAGGAGGAGGACATCCTCAGATGTCCGAGCGGTCCACGGGAGGAAGAGGACGACGACGAGGAGAAGGGAGCGGCAGGTCAGCGTTTAAGCCCAACCTTGGGCACTCCGCTCTCGTCGTGATCCTCATTTCGCTCACCTCGTATTTGGAGGGGTTCGAAGGTTTACAGTGGGGGCCCATGCCAAGAAACACCCTGCCTGCCTCATGGGTGCCCTGGGTTAATTGGGTTTCGATGGCTTTTCTCTGGAAAGCGTGACTCTCCCGCACCAAGAATCGATGGACGTCCTGGGGTCTCAGGGTTGGGTTTCTTGTGGACGGTTTCTTGTGGTCGGGGCCCTACTGTAGGGGAGGACTAAAGCTGGAGGAGGAGGAGGAGGAGGAGGAGGAGGACCGTCTCGAAGTCCGTGTGTGCCATGTCGGCAGCACCACGGTCAGCCACAGCAGTTGGCCCTCTTGCTCAGCTGCCGTGTCGACGAAACGATCTCCGCAGCAGCACTGTCTTCCTCCACTTCCTTATACCTGTCCTCCACCGTCCTCCACCTCCACCTCACCTCCACCACCTTCCTCCTCCAACTTCCTCCACATTCACCTCCTCCCACTCCACCAGAATATACGCCTGTTTTCCTCAAGTTCTTTACTCCTCACAGTCACTCTTTACTCATCGCATTCCTTGTCCTCACTCTTCGTGCTCCTCGCCCTGACTTCGCGTTCTGCTGAACCTCACTGCCCGGACTACTTGCGCTATCCGTCCTCTCTCCTAGTGCTCTCCCTCTCTCTCTCTCTCTCTCTCTCTCTCTTTTTTTTGTTCTCTCTCTCTCTCTCTTTCCTCGTGCTCTTCGTCGTGGGTCCTCGTGCGCATCGTCATCACTCCTCGTATGCCTCGTCCTAGTCATTCGTGCTCCCATTCGTGCTCCTCCTTCCTCGTCGTACGATTCGTCATGTCTCCTCGCACTTCTGGTCACTTTGAAGTAATCGTCACTCCTCGTACTCATTGAGGTGGTCATCGTGAGGTCAGCGCGGGTCACCTTGGGATCATCGTGGGACCTCGCAGTGGTCAGTTTCGGGCTATCTTTGTGTCATGTGGGGGCCGCTGGTGTCACGTGAGGATAATACTGGAGTCATTTGGTGGTCATTTCGGCATGGTCGTAGTGGTCCTTCTGGGCTGCCTTCAGATCATGTGTGGTGAAGCACAGCGGATTCAAGGAGCACCTGCAGAAATCGAATGAATGTCGGTGGAGACTTGAGAAGCCATACAGGAACCAATGGGAATCAGAGGAACACCATAGGAGAGCTTAGGGGAGACCAGAGAAATCCGTAATAAGGATTGGTTTGAAGGATTTCTTATCGAAGGCGACTACGGCGAATCACTGCCGCCCCCTGCTTCTTTAGAAGAGCCTATGTGACCGAAAGTTGGGCAAGAGCTTAGTCAAGCTATCTGGCCATGTGTTCCCCCAGCCGTCGTTGAAACCCTTCGGGGAACACGTGAGGAAGAGGAGAATGAGGAGAAGAAGGACGAGGGAGTAGGAGGAGGAGGAGGAGGAGGAGGGGAGGAGGAGGAGGAGGATGATGATGATGATGAGGAGGAGGAGGAGGAGCAGAAAAAGCAGGAATATACTTCTTGGGAGCCTCTTGGGGCACTCTTGGGCTCTCCTGGGAGCTTCCTGGGAGCCTCTTGGACGCCTCTTGGGGGTCTCCTTCGGCCTCTTAGGGGCTTTTCGGGGCTTGTTCGGGGCCTCTTTGGCCGTACTTGGGCGTTCCTGTGCCGACGGCGCCGTCGTGAGCCGTCTTGCGGGCCCCTCTGGACCGCCTTGGGGCCCTCGTAGGGCGCTTTGGGGCCGTCTTGGAGGCCATCTTGGAGCGTGTTTTTGAAATTATCTGGGCCAGAACGCGCGTTCTATCCCCCATCCCCCTCCCCATGAAGTAACGCACCCCCCCCTTCCCAGGTGCGCCTCCGGCACTGCCATTCTGGTGCTCGCAGGCTGCTGTGGTGCTAGCAGGCTACTTCTACGTTCACGGCTCAGCGTGACGTTGACAGCCGCATTGCTTGTGCTCGCAGACATGGTGCTGCGCTTGCAGGCTGTTGTCGTACATGTAGGGTCCAGAAGTGTTTGCGCACGCGCGCGGGATTCACTCGGTATTCTGGTGCTGGCAGGGCCGCACGAGATGTGGTAGAGGCATTGGCAGCAGAAGTAGAGGCAAGAGTCGCAGCAATACAAGTAGATTAAGTGATATCAGGATGGGGAAGTGATTGTTGTTGTACTTGTCGTAATTGTTGTCGTCGACGTCCGTAATATTCGTCATCGTGGTCGTCGTATTGTCGTCGGGATCGGAGTCGTAGTAGTCGTCCTGGTTGGCGTTGGCTTTCTGGGTGCGGTCGTTGTTGTCGTCGCGATCGTCGTCACGATCGTTGTAGTAGCTGTCGTCGTCGTCGTAGTTGTAGATCGTGGGTGGTTGCACCCTTACAGCATTATGCACGCTTGTACCTTAAGTCCTTGAGGCATAAGATGTTCTGAGGGTCGAAGAAAAAATGCATAAACATCACTTGTCGGAGCTCCTTGGGGATTTCTGAAATCGGCGCTGGGCTCCCCTGGCGGCGCCTCTGGCGACGCCCCTGGCGCGCCCTTCGCGGGCAGGGAGGGGGCTTCAGCGCAGATCCAAGAAGTCCGCGCAGGCGCTGAGACGGACGGGGTTGCTGTGGTGCATGCATGCGTCGCGGCGCACGCATGCATGTTGGTGCACGCGTGCAGCATGCATCGGACACAGGCAGTGCGGTACAGATTTGAGACAACTTTCGTGCTGTGCTTCGGCTCTGGAGGCTGTAAAAGCAGAGCACTCTAGCTCCATTCATTGTGCAACGTAGATGCAACACAGCGGCAGCTAATGCCAGCACAAAATCATGCTCGAAGGAGAGTGTAGAGGATGTAAACACTGTGGTGCTGCACGATGGTGCACGTATGCGCTGCGCAGTACATAGGCGATATAGTGCACGTGGCTGCGACGGTGCATACTGTGCTGCGCACTGTGGTGCTTGCTGTGAGGCGCACAGGCGCTGTGGTGCCGGAGCCACACGGCGGGGGGGGGGGCGTTACGTGATCCCTTCCCGCCCTTCCCATAACGCACATTATGGCCGCGAATATTCAAACGCGCTCTTGGGTGTCATGGAAGCCTCTTGGGCCGTCTTGAGCCCCCCTCTGGGCCGTCTTGGAGGCGTCTTGGGGTTTGCCCTGGGGTCATCTTGAAGGCCTCTTGAGCCGTCCTGGGCCGTTGGAAGAACGAAAATAAGCAAATGCCAAATATTGCTCGAACAACCGAAGGGGAAACAAGGGTTTTTGCCTCTCGGGCCGTCTTGGAGGCCTTTTGGGGGCCTCTGGGGCCGTCTTTGGCCGTCTTGGTAGCTTTTTGGGCGAACTTGTAGACATTTTGGACTCTCTTGGGCTTTCTTGGAGGCCATCTTGAACCATGTTGGGCGAATTTGGAGGCCGTCTTGGCCGTCTTGGAAGCCGTCTCGGAGCCATCTGGAGCAGTGGAAACTGGGTCTAGAGCAGCTTTCCGGGTGGCTGGCGCGCTGGGCCGAAACCCCAGAGGGTTTTTTTATTTAACAGCGAAGACTGATAGGTTTCTAGTGGTCTCGAAAGAGAGCATCATGACTCCCCAGGGGGGTCTGGGCAGATGCCGGACGGAATCCGGAGTTTTTTTTTAGCCAACAGCAACGCACTTCGTGGTCTTCGAGTTCCCAGAACTCCATTCCTGGGCATGATTTTGAATGCCCGGAGCCAACTGTAGGCCACTTCGTGGTCTTCGAGTTCCCAGAACTCCATTCCTGGGCATGATTTTGAATGCCCGGATGCCCGGAGCCAACTGTAGGCCACTTCGTGGTCTTCGAGTTCCCAGAACTCCATTCCTGGGCATGATTTTGAATGCCCGGAGCCAACTGTAGGCCACTTCGTGTCGAGTTCCCAGAACTCCATTCCTGGGCATGATTTTGAATGCCCGGAGCCAACTGTAGGCCACTTCGTTCTTCGAGTTCCCAGTTCCGGGCCACATTTTGAATGCTGAGGCAGGCAGGCTGAGGCTGAGGCAGGCTGAGGCAGGCTGAGGCTGAGGCTGAGGCTTGAGGCTGAAAGGCTGAGGCTGAGGCTGAGCAGGCTGAGGCTGAGGCTGAGGCAGGCTGATGCTGAGGCAGGCTGAGGCTGAGGCTGAGGCTGATGCAGGCTGAGGCTGAGGCAGGCTGAGGCTGAGGCCGAGGCTGAAGGCAGACTGAGGCTGAGGCTGAAGCAGGCTGAGGCTGAGGCAGAGGCAGGCTGAGGCTGAGGCAGGCTGATGCTGAGGCAGGCTGAGGCTGAGGCTGAGGCTGATGCAGGCTGAGGCTGAGGCAGGCTGAGGCTGAGGCCGAGGCTGAAGGCAGCTGAGGCTGAGGCTGCAGGCTGAGGCTGAGGCTGAGGCAGGCTGAGGCTGAGGCAGGCTGAGGCTGAGGCAGGCTGAGGCTGAGGCTGAGGCAGGCTGAGGCTGAGGCTGAGGCTGAGGCTGAGGCTGAGGCTGCAGGCTGAGGCTGAGGCTGCAGGCTGAGGCTGAGGAGGCTGAGGCTGAGGCTGCAGGCTGAGGCTGAGGCAGGCTGAGGCTGAGGCTGCAGGCTGAGGCTGAGGCCGAGGCTGCAGGCTGAGGCTGAGGCTGAGCAGGCTGAGGCTGAGGCTGAGGCAGGCTGAGGCTGAGGCTGAGGCTGAGGCTGAGGCAGGCTGATGCTGAGGCAGGCTGAGGCTGAGGCTGAGGCTGATGCAGGCTGAGGCTGAGGCAGGCTGAGGCTGAGGCCGAGGCTGAAGGCAGACTGAGGCTGAGGCTGAAGCAGGCTGAGGCTGAGGCAGGCTGAGGCAGGCTGAGGCTGAGGCTGAGGCAGGCTGATGCTGAGGCAGGCTGAGGCTGAGGCTGAGGCTGATGCAGGCTGAGGCTGAGGCAGGCTGAGGCTGAGGCCGAGGCTGAAGGCAGACTGAGGCTGAGGCTGAAGCAGGCTGAGGCTGAGGCTGAGGCAGGCTGAGGCTGAGGCTGAGGCAGGCTGATGCTGAGGCAGGCTGAGGCTGAGGCTGAGGCTGATGCAGGCTGAGGCTGAGGCAGGCTGAGGCTGAGGCCGAGGCTGAAGGCAGACTGAGGCTGAGGCTGAAGCAGGCTGAGGCTGAGGCTGAGGCAGGCTGAGGCTGAGGAGGCTGAGGCTGAGGCTGAGGCAGGCTGAGGCTGAGGCTGAGGCAGGCTGATGCTGAGGCAGGCTGAGGCTGAGGCTGAGGCTGATGCAGGCTGAGGCTGAGGCAGGCTGAGGCTGAGGCCGAGGCTGAAGGCAGACTGAGGCTGAGGCTGAAGCAGGCTGAGGCTGAGGCTGAGGCAGGCTGAGGCTGAGGCTGAGGCAGGCTGATGCTGAGGCAGGCTGAGGCTGAGGCTGAGGCTGATGCAGGCTGAGGCTGAGGCAGGCTGAGGCTGAGGCCGAGGCTGAAGGCAGACTGAGGCTGAGGCTGAAGCAGGCTGAGGCTGAGGCTGAGGCAGGCTGAGGCTGAGGCTGAGGCAGGCTGATGCTGAGGCAGGCTGAGGCTGTGACTGTGACTGCGACTGCCGTTGCCACTGCGACTGTCATCGCGAATGCGACTGCGACTGCGAGAACAGCAGAATTCTACAACTGTATTCTCATCTGAATCTTAAAGGGAATGCTTCCAGATATGCTTCTACACATCGCTGTTAGGTTGTTTTGCCGGGATATTTTTAAAGAACCAAAAGCCACCTGAACCTGAACACGCCAGGCACCTCCCTGTGAAAATCAACACGTGGAGGCGGATCGAATGGCCTTCGGCCCTCCCCGTCACCGTACCTTGGTTGTGAGTATGAACCCTGTTGGATGTTCATTGTGATCTCGTGGGGGGCCTCTCGGGGGCCTCTTGGAGGCAGTTTTGAGGCCTGCTGGGGGCCGTTTGGGGGCCGTTTGGGGGCCTCTTGGGGCCTCTTGTGGGCCTCTTGGGGGCCTCTGGAGGCATCTTGGGCGCCTCTTTGGGCCTCCTGGGGGCCTCTCGGTGCGGAAGATCACGGAATGTCGGTTTGTGTTTCCTCTCTTGGGCCCTTCCTGGGGCCGTCTTGAGGCCCTCCTGGGCTCTATTTGGCGCTTCTTGGGCCGTTTTGGAGCGCTCTTAGGCTGTCTTGAGCCCTCCTGGGCCGTCTTGGAGTGGTCTTGGGGGCCTGTGGGGGCGTTTGGAGCGTCAGAAAATAGAGAAGGCGAGACAGCCAACAACTTTCACAAACCAAATGAACATCAAGGCTTTCTGCCTCTTGGGACCCTCTTCGGGGGCCTTTTGGGGGCGTCTTGGAGGCGTCTTGGGCCATCTTGAACCCATCCTGCGCGTCTTGGAGCGATCGATCAGCGACTCGGGGCTCTCTTGGACCGTCTTGGGGTGTGGTGCGGCCCTCTTGGCCCGTCTTCGGGCCCTCATGGGCCCGACAGGGTCATGCGGGAAGATGACCTGGAGCCCGAAGGGCACGCGGGAAACCCAAAGAGATTTGAGAATCTGGTGCCCGGGCCTTTACGAACCCCTCTAGGCTGAGGACGGAGGCTCAGAGTATGAGGCAAATGACTTGAGGATACTCCCGATCCGTGCCCAGGGGTACGATGCGTTACGTACCCAAGGATTCGTGTTAATTCTTTCTTCCGGATTCCAGAGAAAAGAGTTCGTTCATTAATTATATATGATTGCGGATTTTGTGACCAACGGTTCCATGCGCAGGATTCAAGCGAAGGGTTCCGATTGAAGGATCTTTTCATGTGGGTTCTTCGAAAGGGGGTTCTCACGACGGGTTCCGGGTGCAGAATCGCTTACAATGAATGTATTACCCCGTACTTATCCGTACGACTTTCTCCGTAGGCATTCTTAACTAAGGTGTCATGTGTAAGGTTTTCTCGCCAAGTATTCCGTTTTAGGGACTCCTCAGGGTGTCTTACGAAGGAATATTGACTAAAGGCCCGAGCTTGGGGACCCTTGGTTAAGGATTCACCAAGAGGTCCTTGCTCCGACAGCCGTGCCTTATCAGTACATCCTTTTGAATGGGCTCCTTACCCCACTCCTTACCCCGGGTCCCCTACCCGAGGATTCATGGATACTTGGTTTAAAACGATTTTTTGCGACACCTCAAGGAGCTTTTTTCAGAGCAGTAAATAGAGAAGGCCCTCGGTGTACCCTGTGCCCATGCCCGTGTCTTTCGCGGCCCCCTGCGGCTCAAGGAGTTCTGGCGAGGGGATGGACTGGACCTTCCGAGCGCTCCAGACAGTGGCCCCGCTCGCGCCCTATCTTTTCCCCCCGCGGTGCCCCGATTGCAGCTGCGTGGCAGACTGCTCGGTGCCGTTGGGTTGCTGGGCAGGCAGCTCGACCGGTACTGCCTGGAGCAGCTGCCCCGCCCGGTCTGCCCCAGCTGCCCCGAGCTGCGCTGCCCCGTGCCGGGGCCAGCGCTGGGGGCTTTCGCCGCGGGCTCGGCGATCGGCGCCTTGGCCATCGTTCTGACTGGGCTGGCTTGGAGGCTGCGCCAGCCGGCGGCGGCAGCGGCTGACCCGCCGGCGCTCCTGGTCGCGAGCTGCTCCTGGCGCTGGACGCGGGGGGGCCCAGGCCCTCGACGGCCTCCGAGGACGAGGTGAGGCCGGCAGCGACGCCCGCACCCTTGCGGGCCAGGCACCGCTGATGGCGCGGAGCGTAGACATCCCCGAGGCCCAAGTGGCGATCGACTTCTTCGACGGCCCGAACGGGTTCAACTTCCACGTTCGGGCCTCCTCGTGCCGGCGGGCGCCGGCAAGTGGATTTGGGCACCCCCCGGACCGCAGCATGCAGTTCGGGGACCTCACGACGCCTCGTGTTGCGCCGCTCCCGGGGAATGCGCCGTTCCCTCGACGCTTGGCGGGCCAGCTGTGCGCCTTCGACCCGTTCGAGGAGGGCGAACTCGAGGCCATCCAGGAGCAGGCGGCGGCGCTGGCAGCGGTGGTGGGCATCGAGGTGCCTCGCGGCCCCGCCTCGCCGGGTGGTCGCCGACCCCGCCCATCCGCAGTTCGGGTGGGTAGGTCTTCCATACGGCGGTCAGCGGCGCCGGAGATTGGCTCGCACGGCGGGGGGCAGTGGCGCTGGCGAAGCTGGGTGCCGACGACGCCGAGGGGGTCTGCACTGTCTGCGAGAACGTGCCGGAGGAGCGCCACCAGCAGTGGCTGGACAAGAAGCACTCGGGGCCGGGCTGGGATCCTCGGGCGCGCCCTGTCTGGCGGATTGGCCCAGGCGGGCCGCGGCGAGCCACGCTGGGCCAGCCCATCGAGCCGCGCCGCCCGCAGGTCGCCAGCGACTGGGCTGACGTCGCCGCCGGAGTTTGCTGACCGGCGTGCGGGAGTCAGGCTTGGTGGTCGCTGGCCACGCGAATTACCGCGTCACGAGCGGCGGGGCGCCGCCCGGCAACGCGGCGGCCCTCGAGACTCGGTTCCTGCTCGAGGCGTCGCGGCGTTTTCTCGAGCGCGACCAGGTCGACGTCGCGAACCTCGCGGGGGCCGAGCTCATCGCGAGGAGGATCGTGCAGATGCAGCGGGCCATTCGTCGGAGTTCCAAGCACCCCGACTACTCCGGCCTAGAGGACATGCTGGCCTCGGCGCCGGGCGAGGCCCGGGGGTCCCCAGATGGGGCGGTGGCCGCGCCGTGCGGTGAGTCGGCGGGGATTCGAGGTCGCCGCGCGGTTTTGGGATTCGGGTCGTTCTCCGAGGACGTCTCGGGCGACTGGGGCATCCCAGGTCCCGTGGCCGCGCGTTGACGGGCCGCGCGGTGAGGTCTCGGAGGATTTCGAGGTCACCGCGCGGTCAGTCACCGCACCGTCTCGGGACTCAAGAGACGGGAGGGGTGGTCTCCGGCAATTTCGACGAGCGGGTCGCGCAGGGGCAGAAGACGAAGGCGGCCATCATGAAGAACACGAGGCTCTACGCGGAGGAGAGGGGCGCCGAAGCCGAGCGGCCTGCCGGCGGAGGCGGCGGGGGCGGCGGCGACAATAAGTAGCCCGGGGCGGGGCGGCCCGCTCGACCCAGCCTCCATCCCGGGAGCGGGGCCCCTGAGGGCTTGCTCGGCGGCCGCCGCAGTTTTGCGCCCAGTTTTGATCCGAAGGTTTAGTCGCCGCCATGGCGCCCGACCCCTTCCCCCAGCGCTGCCCTCCGACTTCTTCGAGGAGACCAGCCGAGAGCGACCGGCAGGCTCGGGGGCATCTTCTCGAGCCTGGGCGCACTGGCTGCCGCGCGAGCGCCGCGCGCCCTCCGACTTGGGCGGGCGCGCCAGTCGACATCCACGCTGACCCCATCGCAGGAGTCCGCGTTAGGCCCGGCGGTTCGATCGGCGGTTCGACGTGTTCCGCCGCCGCTCGACGCCCGGCCGAGAGAGGCCTTTTCAGGAGCTTCTCGAGTCCAGCAGCATCTACTCCGAGGAGGGCCGACTCACCGTCGGGCCTTTCGTCCAGGACATGGTCTCCTTCTTGCAGGGCTCGGCGGAGCCTCGGGAGGCGTTCGACCTTGTCCCCGATCACGTTCGACAAGTTTTGATGGGGCCCGAGAGGTTCCTGGAACGCCATTCCGACGAGCCATGGGCGAGGCCCATGTTGAGCCGTTCTGGGGCCCCTTCTTGAACCCGAGGGCCCGCGCCAACCGCCCGCCCTTGCTCGCGTTGCTGCGGCGCCTGGCCGAAATTGGGATCGTGGTAGCCACCCGCTGGAAAACGGCGACTGTGGGCTCGTTCTTCGTCGGAAAGAATGGCGCCCGCCTCCGCGCCATCGTGGGCGGCCCATCCAGTTCCACGCTCTGCTTCCTCAGGCCAGCATGGCATCGGTGGAGGCTCTCGCGTCGGCGCAGGCCGGGGCAGACTGGCGCCGACGCAACTCGGCGAGCTCGGACGACGCCGCCCTGCACGCAGCCACGGTCGACTTGAAGGACGGCTTCCACCAGTTCAAGAGCCCGCATTTGTCTGAGTGGTTCGCGCTCGACGTGCCGGGCGTCCGCGCGATGGACCTTGGCGCGCAGCAGGTCTACGGCGGCGACGCGGGCTCCTGTGTCGAGGCTGCCCCCGACGACTACGCGTGGCCGGCTTGCAGCGGGCCGTCGATGGGTTGGTCTTGGGCTCTCTGGATCTGCCACGAGTCGCTGGCCCATGCGACGAGGTCCTCTGCGGACCCCCACGACGCCGCGGTTCTGGACAAGGCGCCGGCGGTGCGCTTGGAGCGGGACATGGCGGGGGGCTTCCCGCGCGCCGACAACGCCGGCATCATCGGGGTCGAGCGCGACCTCGTCCGCGCCAGGCTCGAGCGCATGACGGCGGCCCTCGACCTGCTGGGGCTGAAGTGGCACGAGGCAGGGCGCGGGCGTCGAGGTGGAGATCCGGGGCGTCTTCGGCCCAAGCAGAAGCGCCTCTGGCGACTGGGCGGCGGCCTGACATTCCTCCTGAAGTGGCGGAAGGCTGCAGGCTGGCAGATACCTGCTGTCCTGGGCCACCTGGTGTCCTTCTTCCAGCTGCTGACGCCGGGGCCCTCTGTCTTCCGCGCGCCGTGCGACTTCGCCCGGCAGTACCTCGGGGAGATGAGGGGGCTGCCGACGGCCGCGTTGCACGTGCAGAGGGTGGCCAGATCGTTCCTTTTCATGTCCGCGGGCCGCTGGTGGCCGCCGCCCTGCCCCGTCGCGCTCATGACCGGCGCTTCCACGAAGGGCCGCGCGCTCCAGGAGACCGACGCGACGCCCGACGAGGTCCACGACCTGTGCCGATTCCGAGAGCGAGCTCGCCCCAGCTGGCGCGAGAGTTCGCGGGGCGGAAGCGCGGCGGCTTCAAGGGCTCCCCGGCGATCGGCGACGCTGGCGAGGGTAGCGAGGATCTTTGGGTGCATCTTCTTTCGTGAGGACCCTCTGGTCGCGCTTCCTGAGCAAGGCTTCCGCATCAAGGATTGACCCCTTAAAACGGATCGCTTTGTAAGCAGTCCGGCGCAAGGCTGCGTGACTATAAGGGTTCGTTTTGAGGAATCCATGCGAAGGGTTCTGTGAACATGCATTCCTTAGAATTGATTCCTCCATGCGTACTCCCCACGAATAGTTCACTGCAAGGGCCCCCATGGAAGGCTCCTAACGAAGAGCTAGTTGAAGGAATCCGTGCGTAGGCTTCATTCTGCAAAAAAATGATATTGAGCATGAGATTCGTAGTGCGGTTTCCTGCGCCATAGTTCCTTCATCAGGATTCAGTTTTTTTGTTTGTTAGAATTATCAACTCCCGAATGCGAATCCTTTTTTCTATGACTGATTCCTTATTTGGGTTTGGGTTGTTCGGGTGATTTACGACCCCTTTTTTATAACACAAAAAATATGATACGAAGACAACCCTAAGTCAAAGTCTTTGTGGGGCAATGGGGCGACCGGGCTATAGGGCGATGGGTTTATAGGACGATGGGGTTATAGGACTATAGAGCTATTGGGCTCTAGGTCCATAGGGCGATAGGGCCATAGGGTTATAGGACCATAGGGCTATAGGTATGTAGGGCTGCAGGGCTATATGGCTATCGGGCTACAGGGCCACAGGGCTATGAGTCAACAGGGCTGTGGGGCTATAGGGCTATAAGGCCATAAGGCCAGAGGGCTTTCGGAATATAGGGCTATTGGGCAAAAGGGCTGTAGGGCTATAGGACTATAGAGCTATTGGGTCTCAGGACGATAAGGCTATGGGGCTATAGGGCCATACGGCTACTGGGCTATGTGGCTATAGGGCTATTTGGTTGTGGGGCTATAAGGCTGTAAGGCTATAGGGCCTGGGGCATTAGGGCTATACGGGACCCTGGCGCCCGGGCACCTGGGAGGGCCGCGGAAATCGGTGGTACCCCTCACCTAGCGATATGAGTCCGCTCGGACCCCTACGGAGGCAAGCTTTGATTGGGGAGCCTTAACCGGGTTCCATACCACGATTGTTGAAGGGTGTTCAAGTGCTTCCGATCCTGGATTCCTTGATTTTCTTATGGGCCTTTTTTATTCAGGAGTGTTTATCCGGAGTTCCTGATTAATGATTCCGAGCAAGGGCTCCTCATTTTGTTTTTTGGTCTTTGTCCAGGATTCCTTGGTAAGGGGTCTTGTTGTTATATGACTCCTTATCGAGGATGCATGACTAAGAGTTCCTTCCGTACGGACTCCTTTGTGAAGCGCGTCTTTTTCCCTTTATGCCCTAGTGTTGGGTTTTCGTTTGAAGACAGCGCCCCGCGTCCACTCCTCACTCCTTCTCCCCCTCCTCCCTCCTCCCATATCTGCCTTTGCCTCCGCCTGTCCAACATTTCGGTACATCCCGAACACGTTTCATAGCCCCGCAGTGAGTTCCACCGAAGGCCCCAGCGGCAGGGTCCGCATGCCCCCCCCCCGCCCATGTTGCGACCGGTTCCGCATGCCTCCCCCTGCCCAGTCCGGCGCACTCTTCACGAGGATCCTGGCCCCATAGGCAACTCCCCGCATGCGTCCCCCCGCCCATTCGGCACACCCTTCACAAGGATCGTGGCCAGATACGGAGTTCCACCGAAGGCCCCAGTGGCAGCGCGCGCATGCGCACCCGCCTCCCGCCCATTTCGGCACACCCTCCACGAGGATCGTGACCCCATAGGGAGCCCCACCGAAGGCCCCGGCGGCAGGGTCCGCAAGCGTCCCCTCCCATTGGCACGCCCCTTACGAGGATCGTGGCCCCATAGGGAGTTCCACCGAAGGCCCCAGAGGCAGGGTCCGCATGCGTCCCCCCGCCCATTTCGGCATTCTCCTCACGAGGATCGTGGCCCCATAGGGAGCTCCACGGAACGCGGTACCCACAACGCGGTGTTCACAATTGCATTTGGTTGGGTCCTTCGCCGGGATAATGGTTTTTCGTTGTTCCGGAATTTTTGTTAAGGATTCCGTAGCATTAATTATTCACGAAAGATGTTCAATTCAGTCTTGTTGTGGAATATCTTTCTACTGGTTATTTATGAAGGTTTTTTAGTATGCTTCATTATTCCTGGAGTCCTAAGGATTCTTGACTAAGGGTCCTTTTAGTGCAGAGTTCTGAGTAAGGATTTCTCATCAAAGAGCCGTCACTCCCGCGGTGGCCACATCTTTCTTGGATGGGAATCCTCACTGGTACCACTGGCAGTGCTTAGAATACAAGAGGATGTGGCGGCAGGGTGCGTTACCCGTTGATCGTTGTTCGTCCCCTTGCCTGGGGCCCGCAAGAGGGGCCTGTACCCCCCTGTAAGGGCTGGAGCGTTGGATGGGGCCCACAGCCAGTGTCGTCACCATGCTGATGGTGATGGTGATGATGGTGATGATGATGATGGTGATGATGATGATGATGAAGATGATGACGATGATGACGATGATGATGACGATGAGGAGGAGGGGTTGCTAGGAAGAAGAAGGAAGAGGATGCGGAAGGAGGAAGGAGGAAGGAATGACGCGGGGCGCAGTCTCTTCAAAGCGAGGATTCAACACCACAGGACGATTGGGAATACAAGATTTTGACGAAGGATTCACAATATGAAAGTGATAGTGCCGCAAGGCAGGTGGGACGAAAAGGGGGAGCTCGCTATGGGGCCACGAAGCGTGAGAGGGGTGTGCCAAAATTGGCCAGGGGGGGCGCATGCGGGCGCTGCCGCTGGGGTCTTCGGTGGAGCTCCTTGTTGGGCCACGAGGAGCGCGACTGGTGTGCCAAGAACGAATGAGGGGTGTGCCAAAAGGGGCGGGGGGACGTATGCGGGCGCTGCCATTGGGGCCTTCGGTGGAGCTCCCTCTGGGCCCACGAAGCGTGTGAGGTGTGTGCCTTAAGTGGCGGGGGGGCGTATGCGGGCGCTGCCACTGGGGCCTTCGGAGGAGCCCCCTACAGGGGCCCCGAAACGTGTCAGTGTTGTGACAAAATGGGTGGGGAGACGCATGCGGGCGCTGCCACTGGGGCCTTCGGTGGAGCTCCCTCTGGGCACACGAAGCGTGTGAGGTGTGTGCCTTAAGTGGCGGGGGGGCGTATGCGGGCGCTGCCACTGGGGCCTTCGGTGCACCTCCCTGTGGGGCCACGATACGTGTGAGGGGTTTGCCAAAATGGGCGGGGGGACGCGTGCGGCCGCTGTCACTGAGGCCTTCGGTGGAGCTCATCCGGGAGCGACAAAACGTGCGAGGGGTGTGCCGAAATGGGCGGGGGGACGCATGTGGGCGTTGCCACTGGGATCTGTGGAGTTCCTACGGGTGTGCCAACACAGGCGGGGGGCGCATGCGGGCGCTGCGATTGCGGCCCTCGGTGGACCTACCCATGGGGCCACGAGGTGTGTAATGGGTGTGCAGAAAGTGGCGGAGGGACGTATGCGGGGTCTGCCACTGTGGCCTTCGGAGGAGACCCTTATGGGGCCAAGAAGAGTGGGCCAACATTGGTGCTGATGGCGATGGTAGTGATGGCGAGGGCGATTGCGACGGTGATGGTGATGGCGATGGTGATGGTGATGGTGTCGGCGATAGCGATGGCGATGGTTGTGGCGGCGCTGCTGCTGACGACGATGGTGGTGATGATGAGGATGATGGTGATGGCGATGATGACGCTGATGATGATGCTGGCGCTGATGGTGATGATGAAGTTGATGATCGTGATGATGATGCTGATGATAATGCTGATGCTGATGTTGACGATGATGTCGACGACGACAACTCTGTTGATGCCGATGATGGTGATGATGTTGCTGATGATGATAACGATGGCGACGACGATGATGATGGTGAATATGATGATCATGATGATGATACTGATGTTACTGGTACTGCTCGTGATGGCAATAATGGTGGTGATGCTGATGACGATGGCGAGTTTGATGATGATGCTGATGATGTCGGCGATGACGGAGATGACGCTGATGAAGATTGTGATGATGGTGATCATCATCATAATATCGATGATGATGACGATGATATTGATGATAATGCTGATGATGACGTTGTTGATAGTGATGACGATGTTGTTGATGACGATCGTTACGAAAATGATGATGATGATGATGAGGAGGAGGAGGATGAGGATGATGATGATGATGATGATGCTGATGATGACGATGATGCTGTTGCTGATGATGATGGCGATGATGATAAAGCTGATGATGATGCTGATGCTGATGATGAGGCTGCTGATGATGACGACGGTGATGCTGACGATAACGATGACGACGATGATGATTCTAATGAAAAAGAAGAAGAGGCAGAGGAAGAGGAGGAGGGGAAGGATGAGTAGGAGGAGGAGGAGGAAGAGGATAATGGATGAAGGAAGGAATGACATGGGGCGCTGATTGTACAACGAAGACCCACCACCACATGCTGATTTGGACACGCACGCACGACATACATATTTCCGGTACGTTTGAGTTTCGCGAGGAGCGTGTTTCGAGTTCGAAAGTTCGAAAGCACCTCCTAATCGTCAATATGCAACAGAGCTTGCATTGGAAAACCCTACGAAGACATCGAACCGTGGCCGGTTCCTTCAGGAGGAGGAGGGGGAGAAAGGTAATGAGGAGGAGATGAAGTAGAAGTTGGACGATCGGGCGGAGCACGGTCGGGATAAGTCGGCGACCAGGACCAGGAGGAGGAGGAGGCGGAAGAGGAGGAGAATGAGGAGGAGGAGGAGGAGGAGTAGGGTGACGGTGACGAGGAGGCTGACTCCGACACAGACGACGAGGGCGAGGACGAGAGCGACGGAGATAACAACGAAGACACACAACAGTGACGATGGCGCGATGACGACGAGGACGATGACGGTTGCGCCGACGCCGCTGCCGCCGATGCGACGACGAACATCGACGAGGACGACGGCGAAGGCGACGGCGAGGGTGACGGCGACGCCGCCGCCGATGAGGCCGAGGGCGGCGGCGGCGGCCACGGCGGCGGCGGCGAGGCCTCCCCCCCCCGCAGAGGACCCCCCGCGACGCGCCGCGGGCCGCGGGCGACAGCGGTGCAGCCAGGCTGCCGCTGGGCGAGGCGCGGGCCTCTTGTCTCCGTGCGTCGCCTCTTCCCACCTCGTCCTACACCCCCCCTCCCCCCGAAACTCCCTCTCCTCTGCGTTCTCCTTTCCTCATCCTCCTCTTCCTTCTCCTCCTCCTCCTCCTCCTCCTTCTCCTCCCCCTCCTCGTGCCATCCTTCCCTCGCTTTTCCTCATCGTCGCCGTCCTCCATGGCCCTTCCCGAGGGGGAGAAAAGATGACGTCGTCCTCCTGGGGTTTGTCCCCCTTCACATTCAATGCCTCCTAGTCCTTTCCTCCTCGTCCCGCCGCAGCGTTGGCCTTCCTTTCAAATTGGCCGCAACATTTAGAAAATGTCCTTCGCAACAAAAACCATCGGGAGTGATTGCCCATTCTGTGTGGATTCGCTGATCTTCTGGGCCGCGGAACCTCCCCCCATTGGGGCTGTGCGTTTTCAGGACCTATCAAGCGGGACGCCCGTTTCTGCTTTGAGGTGACGACGTTGGAACCAGAGCCAACAGGTGCTCTCCATCAGCCCCGCCCGGCATGATGCTGCTCGGGGACCCAAGGAGCTAGACATGGCGCCGCGACTCCAGAATGGCCCAGATCTCGCGAAGACGATCTACTTTCCCTCCAAAGGACCTGGCGTCATGCCGTGACATGCTGTGCGGCGACGTGTTTTGCGCTTGCGTGCGGTGCCATGCTTTGTATTGCAATTGTTGTGATGCAGTGATTCACTGCGCAATGCCACGCCATGCCATGGCATGCAACGTTCTGCCGTGTTTTCCAACGTCATGCCATGCCGTGCTCTACCTTGCTTCACGCACCCTCCTGCGGTCACTGTCATGATCGACATCCGATTGTCCGAATAAAACAGATACCTATACCATGGGGAGGGATGGGAGGAAGGATAGGGCGTCAGATACGACGCGGGCGCACCTAGCTTGCCCCTTCGACCTCCCTTTGCCCCCCCTGCGGAATTTACGGTTCCTTCTGTTGGTAAACGACGCCCCATGATGGCCTTTTTCCGCGTTCCTGGAGCCCCGAGGACCCACGCGAGGCACGCGTGTAACAAAACACATTGATGTGATAATGCGTTTGCGACATGATGTGCCGCGGCCGTTCTGGCGCGAGGATCCGACAGCGAAAGGGGATCTCATGATCAGATAATTGTCGTCCGAATGGCAGCGGGACGCGGGTGATCAGACGCGCCGGTTCGCGGCGCGCCGCGATGAACGCAGGGGCACTCGCGGCGGAGTTGCAGGGTGCGAAGCGAGAGCTCGGACGGCTGCTCGGTATAATGGAGACGCAGAACACGACGATCGAGGAGTTCAATGTTGCGTTCCCAGACGGGGCGGCGGCCATCGCTGTGGCTGCGGTTCGGACCAGACAGCTCTCGGCCCCGATCATAGGAGACGGGCGGGCCGCCGACGTTCGACAACGCGAGAAAGCCAGACTTTCTCGACTGGGTCTTTAAGTTCAAGGCGCTCGTGGACAACCAGGGCAGGACGCGCCTCGAGGGGATGGCGCAGGTCGAGCTTATCCGGAACGAGCTGAACCACAGCAAGTACGACGAGGATAGGAGACAGATGACCCAGTCGCTCTTCTACCAGCTGACGATGTACACGGAGGCGCCCCGCTCGGCATCTTACGGGAAGTTTGCAATCTGGACGCGTTCGATGCCTATCGTCGTTTGAGTTTCCAGTGCGACCCGCAGAACACGGGAAGCACCCTCACGAGGTTGATGAAGGTGCTGGAGTTCGACTTCGGAGGCGAGGGCTAGTTTTTCGACGACATCGCCAAGTTCGAGATACCGACCGAAGAGTATGAGAGGCTGACCGAGTAGCAGCGTAGCGACGACATCCGCGCGACCGTCCTGATCGCACGCGCCCCCTATGCGTTTGGGGGCCACGCGATGATCGCCATCCCGAAGGGGGGACATGCAGTGGCCTCGCGTGAAGCAGGTTGCTGAGGACTTCTTGCTGACGAAACGGCCCATGCCTGGAGGGGCTGCGCGGGCGTCAGCGGCGTCTTCCAAGCCGCGGTGGAAAGGCGTCGAGGGCAAGGGCGGCGGGCAGAGCTATGGCGACGGCAAGAAAGACAAGGGCCAAGGCGGAGACAACCAGCAGAAGAGAGATGGCGGCGAGCACGACGGGAAGAAGTTCAACGGGCACCGCGGTCGATGCGGAAAGTGGTGGCGCCGACAGCGGGATTGCTGCGCCAGAGTCAACAACGTCGACGAATGGGAAGTTGGCGGCCGGGGCGAGAGTCAGAACTGGAGCGGATCCGGGGGCGACGCCGCCACCGCGAGGGACAGCGGCGGCGCGACGGCCAACGGCCGGAAGGACGAGACCAAGGTGTGTGCCAGTGCCGTCACGCGCCGCGAGCAAGAGGACGCGGCCCGGGTGTTCGCCGTCGGCGGCGTCGAAGGTCCGAGCGGCGCTCGCGCTGGACAGACCGTCGATATCACGGTGGAGACAGGCGCTGACTCGTCGGCGCGCGGGCCCAGGGACATCCCAGACGACCCGATCACGCGGGGCTGCAAGCTGGAGACCAAGGTCGCGAACGGCGCCGCCCCAAGCGCTACAGAGACACGGGTGAACCTCAGGGCCGAGAGTGGCGAGGACATCGGCGCGGGCCTCCACGCGACGGAAGTTGCAGGGCCGACCCTCAGCATCAACAGCGCCAACGGGGCAGGGGCTGGGATGGAGCCCTACCGCCGGGCTCGAGGGGCCCGCCCTCGATCGCGCGGGATTCGAAGAGTCATCGCAGAGGGGGCGATCGCGGCTTTGGCCCGCTCGGATGTTCGGGCCGCTCTTCACGTGCGCGACCGCCCTCAACTACGTCGGCGCGAGGGTCTGCGCGGAAGGGCCGGTCGCCAGCGACGCGGCCGCGGAGAACCAGGGCCAGCGCATCGCGACGGCGGTGGACCAACCATCGGGGCCGACGGCGCGACCCGAGGCATCGGTCGGCGATGGCAGCCCCGAACGAGCGGGTGAAGGCAGAAAGAGAATCTCATGGAGCATTTCGTTGGCCGCATGCAGCGCGGCGCATGGACTGCGCCGCAGGTCGTGGCCTGGACGACGAGCGCGAGGGGGCCAGGGAGATCGAGGGCGCCCCCGTGGTCTAGATCGATTACATGCTCGGGAAGACGCAGCGCGACAAAAAGGCGCACCAAGTCACGAGCGCGATCGACATCACATATCACGCCTCGGCATCAATATTGCGGGAGGCGAAAGGAGGCGGAGACGCATTCGCGGCGAAGAGTCTGAAGCGGCGCGCGCATTGGCTTGCGTTCGCGAAGGTAATCACCCAGTGTGGCCCCGAGAGTGCAGCACAGGACGCAGCGTTTAAGGTGGCGACGAACCTGAACCCGAGCTTCAGTTTCACACCCAAGGCGAGCAAGGGCAGCAACGGCATGGTGGAGCGGCTTCATTCATTGATCGAGGTCATGACGAGGACATGGAGAAGGGCCATTGGAGCGAAGTACGGGATCACGATCGAGTTGCGACACCCCATCATGGCTTGGATCGCGAGCCACGCCTCGTGGACGCACGATCGGCTCCTCGCCCGCCGCTCCGGCTGCAAGACCTTCTTCGAGCGCCGCCACTAGGCGAGACGGCCATGCGGAGGCGCCACCACTAGCGCGAGAGGCGCCACGACAAGAAGGCCCCACCACTTGGCGAGATGGTCATGCGGAGAGAGGCGGCGCTCAGGTTTCAGGAGCTCCTAGAGCGCATCGTGACTAGCTGCGGTTTCGAGGTGTGCAAGACGGAGCCCGCCATCTACCGCCGCAAGGAGAAGGGCATCAGGGTCGTTGCTCACAGGGGTCATCCTTTTGCCTCGGGCCCGACGCAGAGTGCGCTCGACGAGTTCTTCGACGAGCTGGTCAAGCACATAGCGAACGAAGGGCGGCGCGTTCTGGGTGAGGCCCCCGCGATCTAACTCGGGTCGTCGTTGCAGCGGTTCGGGGGCGTGATCGCGGAGAAGGGCAAGCCCGGCTGCGCGGGGGGCATCCTCGAGGCCGCGGAGATGCTCGGCTGCACGGCGGCGGGCGCTGCGGGGGGCGAGGCCAGACCTCGCGCAGCTTGGAGCCGAGTGGCCGCTCAGCAGCGAGAAGCACTCGCTGTGCAGGAGGTGCCCCGGGAAGATCCAGCGCGCCGTTCCGCGGAGGCTGGGCGCGGCGCGCCCGCTGAAGGAGTTGGGCAGACGGTTGAGCGGGCCTGAAGCACCTTCTCCGCTACCTCAGCGGGGCGATCGACCTGGCGATGGTCCGCCGCTCGCCACGGGTCCGGAAGCGTCTGCGAGGGATTGCCGGCTCTGACGGGGCAGGATGCCGCGAGACTCGAAAGTCGACGGCGCGCGGTCTCGCGCGGAGACGGCCCTGGCTCGCGGCGCGGCGCGGTCGTGTCCAGAGGCCAGGCACCTCGCGGCAGTGGAGCTCGCCGCGGAGATGCCGTGTGTGCGTGCTCTGGAGATAGAGTTTGACGCCTCCTCCGTCATCGCGATTGCCTCGCGGTCTCGGCAGGCTACGACACCTGGAGGTCAAGCGGCTATGGCTCCAGCAGCTCGTCGGGGCGGGGCAGATCAAGATCCCGAAAGTGGAAAGTGAAGGGCGCGGAGAACCTACCCGACGTCGGCGCCGGGCAAGGCGTGGCTTGAGACGCGCCGATCGACGCTGGGAATGGCGTCCGTTGGAACGTGCGGCGCCGGGGGCCGCCGGGGCTGCGGCGGCCCTGGCGGCGACGAAGGGGGCGCGATGCATGGCGGCGTTCATGGCGATGGCGAACGCAGTCAGGGCTGAGGCTACGACCGCGGCGACAACGACGACATCCACGCCAGACACGCGCGCGATAATCGCTCCTGTCTGGTCGGGTTCTGGACGGCGGCGGGCGGCGCTTGCGATCTGCTGTGTGCATCAACGCCAGCGAGGAGAAGCGGTCGCGGGCACTGGAGGTGCGACGCAGGTTGGGCCTGAGCAGGAGCGGGATCCAGATCCGCCTGCACCTGCAGCTCGCGCCCTGTCCCCAGATGCCGAACCACTTGGGATTGCTCGGGGCCGTGCATCGCCGCTCTACTCCTCGAGTCGGTGAGCGCGGTGGTTCACTCGTCGGCGATGTGCAGCGGGCTTCAAGGTCGTGCGAGACGATTCATCTTCGTGCTGAATGCCTGATCTGCACGTGGCCCGCGCCTGCCGGCGCGCCCGCGATGTTTCTCGCAGGTGCCGAGGCGCCCGCGATTCACGCCGACGAGAGCTGCCGGGGCTCCGGTCGAGGAGACACCGCCTCATGTTGAGGCGGATTTGCGCGCTGTGTCGTGGACGGTGAGGCTCGCGCCCTTCCGCGAGCCCTTTCCGCCATGCCTGACTTGGCGCGCCTATCGCGCTGCTCGCCGAGGCTGGAGGTCCTGTGTCTGACTCGCGGGCCCCTCGACAGGAGGCTCGAGGAGGGGCGTCGGTAAGCGGCGCCCCTAATGGCCCCCTTCGTGTTCCTGGAGCCCCGGGCCCCGCATGAGGCATGCATGTTGCATGACGTAGATTTTATAACGAATGTGTGGCACGGTGTACTGCGGCCGTTCTGGCGCGAGGATCCGAGAGTGAAACTGGACTGCATGATCAGATGATTGCTGTCAAGACCTTTAGCTTCGCATTGCGATTTGCGTGCGGTTCTGGCCCATCGCCCATCCTGAATGTGAGTTCGTTACATCCGAGGCAGGCCAAAATCGGCACCCTCCTCAACCTCTGCAAGACAAATGTGCGCCGACAGTCACTTACCAAACACCAGACGTTTCCAAAACAAACCTTTCTAAACAATTGCGAAGTGCACGCGCGCGCGCGCCGTCGCGCGCGCGCGCCAAATCAGTCAGAAACCATTGGTTTCGCAACGGTTGCAGCCGAGCACCCCGAACACGTATAACAAGACATGGCTTCGCAACGTGAATTTCCAACAGAACTTGCGCCCGCGCCCTGGCGAATTCTTAGGAAAGCCATCGGCTCCTCAACAGGTTCATGTCATGCTGCCAGCTGGGCCTTTCGCGCGCGCAAGTCGAAATCGTTCGAGCGCCCCTGCGCGCACGCTGTCGCAAGAGCCCCATGCGAAACTTGGGACGAAACGCGCGCGCGCCCCGTCATCTGCCAAAACCCGAGGTTTCGCCCAGATCTCCGGATTGAGCGCCCCGAACACATATCGAAACATATGGCGCTGCAGCGCCCGTTTACAAGACACGCCTGCGAGCGCACTTTTTGCAACTTCTTAAGGCAACCATCGATTCTTATACTTTGAGTAAATCTATTAGACGGGCCTCTCGCGTCGCATATCGAAGTCATTCTAACCGACGCCCTTGCGAGCTTGTTCTTTGTGTTTTTTTTTGGGGGGGGCGCGGTTCGCTTCGAAGAATGCCATGCGGGCCTTTCTCGCGCGTCGGCCGCGCGCGCATGTCGAACGCCTTCCACAATCTTCATCGCCGACGCGGGGGCGCCGTCGTAGTCGTCGGCGCGATCAACGTCGGCGCCGTCGTTGGCCTCGCCGTCGCCGTTGTCGTCGTCGCCGCAAGCGTCGCCGTCATGATCCTCGCGTCGGCCGCTGTCGACGTCGCCATGACACCGCGCCCGCCCACGTCGCCGACTCGCGTTGAAGGGCCCGCTGGGAAGTGCCCAGCGGCGAGCGCCACCGCGGCCGCGTCGGTCGCGCCAACCGAGCTGCCCACTACGCGCGCGAGAATGCGCGGGCTAGCCCTGCCGCAGAGATGCACCAGCCGACGCCGATCACACATCGCAGTCGCCGCCGCGTGGGCTTTTTCGGGCCAAGTTGCGGGTGGGCGCGTGGGATGATTGCGCGAGTGGTGGAGTTGACAATTCTCTGCGAACGGAAATTTGCTGTCATTGAAAAACTCGGACCCAGTGCCCTCCCGACGCGGGACTTATCGCTGCCCTCTGGGGATGCGCAATTAACAGATGATTCTGCCGCTTCGTCCATCCTAAGCATGAGTTCGTGCCGTCCCAGGCAGGCAAGAGTTTCCCCCCTCACCCTTTGCCAAAAAACGGCGCGCGCATTGTTTTATCGCACCATCGCCCTGTTTCACTCCCCTGCAATGAATGCGACGAAGTGCGCGCGCGTCGTCGGGCGCGCATGCCGACATGTTTCGAAAACCTTAGGTTTCGCGCGCATTTCAGAATCAAGTACCCCGGGCACATTTTAACATCCATTGTTTCGAAACACGGTTTTTTTGACATCAAAAAATGTTTTGCGCCCGCGCTCTTGCGAATTCTTAAGCTTCTCGCGAGCGCGTCGAAATCGCTCGAACGCCCTTGCGCGCGCGCCGTCGCGAGAATCCCTTCCCGAACATGAGACGAAGTGCACGCGCGCGTCGTCGCGCGCGCGCCGCGCAACTTCTACAACATTCTTGGTTTCGTAAGAACGCTTTCCAACAAGCATCTTTAAACGCAGAACACAAATGGTTTTGCAACATCAATTTTCACGCAGTGCCTGCGCGCGCGCTCTGCCGAATACTTACAACAACCGTAAACAAGTTGTTGTCGCATTTTGCAAAATGGGCTTCCCGCGCCGCGCGTCGAACTCACCCGAACGCCCTTGCGCGCGTGCCGGGGGGGGGGGGGGGCGACTCGTGCAAAATAACTCCACGCGGGCCACTCCGCGCGCGTGGGCCGCGCGCGCATGTCGAACCCCTTCAAAAAAGTCATCGCCGATTCCAATGCATCGTCATCGTGATCGGCGGGCGCGATCAACGTCGGCGTCGCCATTGGCCCATTTGTCGTCGCCGCCACCTCGCCACCGTCATCGCTATTCTCACCGTCGCGTCGACCGCTGTCGGCGTCGCCATGCTACCGCGCCCGCCCACGTCGCCGACTCGCGCTCAAGTGCCCGCTGGAAGGGCCTGCGCGCGCGAGCATGCGCGGGCTAGCGCGGCAGCAGCGCCAGCCAACGCCAAACACTCATCGCAATCGCCGCCGCATGGGTCCTGGTAGCCAAGTTACGGGCGGGCGGATTGGTTGATGGCGCGAGCGGTGGAGTTTTGCGAACAGTGGCATCTTTGCGCGAGCAGTGGAGTTATTTTTCGAGTTCGGCATGGTGAATTGCGCCGCGTAGGCTGCGCCACATATGCTGCACGCGCATATATGTTCGCCCCCTGCATTGATCACCTCGAGTTATCCACGCGTTGGAGGTCGCGGGGCTCAGGTTGGGGCGTCCTGGGGCCCATCAGCTGCCGCCCCACCACGTGGATTGTTGTTGGCTGTGCTGATGCTGCAGGGGGATCGTCGCACCGTGTTCAGACTTACCTGTTTACGCTTGCTCTCAGGCAAGTTGTATGAGATTCGAGAAGCGGCGCCAGTGATCTGAATGACTGAGTGCAAATATGTTGCGCCACATCGATAACGCAACATGCGTTGCATCATTTGAAGAGCACCGCGCCGATTGCACCGTACACGTTGCGCACCTCAGACATTGGCCTACGTAGATTGCATCATACAATTGCACCACATGTATTACACAGCAGAGACTGCACCGCAACAGTTGCGCACTACACAGATTCTCGTCTTCCCGCGCAAAACATTAGGATTTCCCCCCCCCGTCCCAAGGGTAAACGATGCACCCTTTTTCGCATTTCAGTGTACATATGATTCCGCCCCAATCGTCCATCCTAAATATGAATTCCTGCCGTCCCAGCCAGGCCGGAATCCCCCCTCTCATCCTTCGCAAGAAGTGCTACGCGCGTGCATTCGTTTTTCAACCAGGAGTCACCCGTTTCCAAGTTTCTTTTTTATTCGAATACGGGGGCGAAATGCCCGCGCCCGCGCCGTCGCGCGCGCATGCCGAAATCAATCAAGAACCGTCGGTTTCGTAAGGGTTTCAAAATGGAGCGCCCCGAAACCTAAAACCACATGGCTTTGCACCACCAATTGAACAGATGCTGCGCTCGCGGCCGTACGGATTCGTTCAAACAACACCGTTCATTTTCAACGTGTGTATTATCAAATTCAGCCAAACGGACCTCTCGCGCCGCGTGTCGAACTCATCCGAACGCCCTTGCGCGCGTGCGGGGGGGGGGGGGCGGGCGGGCACGACTCGTGCCAAATAGTTCCAGGCGCGCCACTCGCGCGCGTCGGCCGCGCGCGCATGTCGAACTCCATCAAAACCCTTCATCAGTGGCGCGTGGACATCGTCATCGTCGTCGGCGGGCGTGATCAACATCGGTGCCGTCATTGGCCTTCCCGTCGTCATCGCCACCATCGCCACCATCATCGCTACTCTCATTATCATGTCTACCGTTTGTCGGGTCGCCATGAGACCATTCCCGCCCACGTCATCGGTTCGCACTGAAGGGCCCGTTGGGCAGTGCCCAGCGGTCAGCGCCACCGCGGCCGCGCCGGTCGCGCCAAATTAGCTGGCCGTTGTGCGCGCCAGCGTGCGAGGGCTAGCGCTGCCGCAGTGATGCGCCAGCCAGCGCGAAGAACTCATCGCAATCGACGTATCATGGGTGTCGCAAAACGAGTTGCGGGTGGGTGGGTGGGATGTGTGCAAGAGCGCGGAATGTGTCAACTCATTTGTGAACATCAACTGCACCACACAGATTGACCCAAGTACGTTGCACAATATGATGTGTTGTTATTTGTTGTTAGGGATACACTCGCTAGTGTCCACGCTGGCTAAGCTATTTCCTTACTGCTGTTGCTACCTGCCCCAGTTCATATTAGCTCCAACCGGTTCGCCAGTACGGAGCCAACCCAGTGTCGAACAGGGGCGCTCTTCGTAGGGGGAGTGTTTTTGCAATTCGGCTTAATCTGGTTTCGTGCTTATCCCCTGGCCCCATCTGGCGTAGCAGATCCATAACGGTATGCCTTTTTGCAACTCCCAATTGTGCCCGTCAAAGCATCCCCAAATTCTGCCACCGGTAGTTCATCTCTCCTCCCTGCTCCCCGTCAGACCCAGGCCGCCATTCGGGAGAGGCTGACGCAGCGGCTGATGGAGACCACCTCGGCCAAGGATGGGCGGTTCGGCAGATAGGGTCGCAGTCGGGCAGGCAGGGCCGCCTGCGATCCGATTCATGCGATTCGATTCGTTGGCTGGGGCCGTGACTCCGATTCGATTCAGCGCGGTTCTATTCACCAGCATCGGCCAGCTGGAGCAGGGCTCGGCGACCTGATTTGGATCCGTCGGAACGGTTCGTTGGCGATCCGATCCGTTTCCGATCCAATCCAGTTTCACGATTCGATCCAGCGCAGGCCTAGCAGGCAGGGAAGATCGTCTCGGGTCCCCGCGGGAGGATTCCTGCCTCCTCCCAGAAGGAGGAGGAGGAGGAGGAGGAGGAGGAGGAGGAGGAGGAGGAGGAGGAGGGGAAGGGGGCTTGACGGGGAGAAGGCGGAGGGTGGTTCGTGGGTGGTGCCGCAGATCGAGGCAAACTCTGGCCGAGGGCTCTCGTTTGCACACCGTGCACAGCTTGCTTACGGGGTGGCTTCGTCGCCGCCGCGTCGGCTAAACAACAAGCTTACCAGCAGGTGCCCCACAGTCTCCCGATGGCCCCGGGGACCTACAGAAGCCTTGGGGCACCTTCGGAAGCTCACACTCTGACGACAGACGTGCCCCTCGACTTTTATCGCAAGATTTCTTCTCGTGCTCTACTGCACCGGTGTGCGGAAGGAGCTTCCAGGCTGTGATCCATACATCTTGTGTGCCTGTTCGGTGTTTTCCCGCGGCTCCCCTCGCCTCCCCTTGCTCTCCT